>JAUMHH010022170.1:0-10673 GCA_032359455.1 Chlamys rubida | reverse complement strand
AAACATCTGAACAAGTTTGAAGAAAATCGATCTAGTTATATCCAGTTGACCTTTGACACGCATAAATAATGACCTAAAACAATAAGGCGGACGCCATCGTGCAATAGGACTATGAACGTAAGAAGTGATAAGTAGAAAGAAAGATGAATATCTCAAATGTTGCAATGGGTGCAGCAGATTTATTTTGGTCGCTTTTGTTTTCCTGAATAGAGCACAAAATCAAATATGGGTGTCTTCGGCAGTCGGCATCAGTTCCGCGCTATCACAAGGAGACAACACGAACATATCGCAGCCTCCCAAAGCACACACGTATATTCTACACGCATGCATCAATGACCATAGCTGTTGATAGAACGTTAAACAATTCTAAACCAAACCAAACCTCAATTCGGAAGGTGTTACCACATCAGTCGCCTCTTAAGACACATGCAGTGGGTAACAGCAAGTGTTTTCTTTTCTCGCCTGCCACCCCCCTCCCTGTCCTACTCAATTTTGTATAAACGGTGGGTGTGGCCCCCCAAGAACAGAGGAGAGGGGCCCAATTTGGAAATAGAGGTAAACCTTTTAAAACCTTCTACCATAGGGATTAAGGGATTTTATCGTGCCCCCCCCCCCCCATCCCTAGGTAGAGAGGAGAGGTTCCGAATAGGGGAATTGGAGGTAAACCTTTAAAATCTCTCTTCTCCCATAGGGATTAAGGTATTTCATCCCAATTCGGTCTAAAAGATCCTTGCGCCAATGGGACTTTATTTTGTATAAACTGTGGGTAAGCCCCCTGTCCCTCTTAGAGGCAGAAGAGAGGGACCAAATAGGGGAAATAGAGGTAAATCCTTTGAAATCCTTCTACCATAGGGATTAAGGGATTTTATCCTAATTTCGTCTCGATCAAGTTGTCTAGTAGTGCCTGTTACTATTAGGGTGTATTCATTAAAACAAGATAGCCTCCAGGCTGACATCTGTGATTTTTGACATTTGAAATTTGTTTTTGCTATATCTCCAGAAATACTGGATGGATCTTTCTGAAATGTCATATATATGTACATACAATACCTACCATGGAGTGTTCATATCAAGGTGAGCGATACAGACCCTCTTGGTCTCTTGTTACACTTTCCTCTGGTACAAACTCCCGCGCCTTGATACCTATATATATATATATATTTTTTTATTTCTGTCTAACAAATACAATGAATTACTTTAAAAAGATACATCAAAATGATAAAGAAGAAATCCTTACCTTTGGCAGCATCAGCGTAAGATTTTTTGAGAAACAATCCTTTGACATTTTGCAGACCTCTGGAATAAAATTCTCCAATCCTTTATGTTAATATATTTGTCATTTTGGCATTTAAATTGTCAGGAAATATGAACATTTCACCAGGACGTTTCATCACAGGGTTTCCACAAAGGTGGGGGGCCAACAATAAAATCTCGACCCACAAAAATCGCCTCTAAACAGAAAATAATATTGCCGACTTTATTGAAATAATGCGTCCCAGACAAATAATTGATGGCCCTGTTTAAAATTAATATCAATATGCAAATAACTGTCACTTTAAGTGTATTTTAATTAGTGCCTTTATTAGAAGTGGAACATATCCTCCTCTTGGTAGGTATGTCGCATGATTTTTTATACATATCGATACAGTCTGTTAAACTGATCAATACATTGATACTTTGTCGGACATATTGGATGTATTTAGGCCAAAAAGGAACAAATACCACTTTGTAAATAATAATAAAATTGATATTTTATTTTAACAAGAGGCCCAGATGGCCTGTATCGCTCACCTGAATATATGTTTAAAATAATTGGTATTAAGTAAAGATATATCACTCCATGGTAGGTGCTGTAAGTACATATGAAATTTCAGAAAGATCCATCCAGTACTTAAGATATAGCAAGAACAAACTTCAAACAGAGCTATGCCCCTAGGGGGTCATACGCACCAATTATACAAAATTTAGTCCCCTTGATCCAAGGATGCTCCAGACTAAATTAGGATAAAATCCCTTAATCCCTATGATAGAAGAAAGATTTTTTTAAATTGTACCTCTATTTCCCCCTATTGGGCCCCGCCTCTCTGCCCCTAGGGGGTCAGACACACCGTCTATACAAAATTGGTTCCCCTTCACCCAAGGGTGCTTCATACCAAATTTGGACAAAATCCTGCCATTGAAGAATTTGCTATGTTTCCCCTATCGGGCCCCTCCCTTCTGCCCCCAGGGGGGCCAAACTCGCTGTTTATACGAGATTGAGTCCCTTTTGCCCAAGGATGGTCCAGACTCAATTGGGATGATATTCCGTAATCCCTATAGTAGAAAAAGGATTATAAAGGTTTTACCTCTATTTCCCCTATTAGGCCCCGCCCCTCAGGTCCCAGGGGGTCACACCCACCGTTTATTCAAAATTGGTTCCCCTTTACCCAAGGATGCTCCACACCAAATATGGACCAATGCCTTTCATTCCTACAGAAGAAGAATGATTTTGAAGAATAATTTGCTATGTTTCCCCTATTGGGCACCGCCCATCAGGCCCCTGGGGGGCCAGACCCACGGTTTAAACAAAATTGGTTCCCCTTCACCCAAGGATGCTTCTTACCAAATAGAACGAATCCTTTCATTCCTACAGAAGAAGAAGGATTTTAAAGAATTTGTTATATTTCCCCTATTGCCCCCACGCTCAGCCCCAGGGGGGCCAGACCCACCATTTATACAAAATTTGTTCCCCTTCACCCAAGGATGCTTTTGACAAAATTCCTTCGGACCAGGCGAGCTAATACAAACTGTTAATACATTATTTACTATACACATAGGCTAGCGAGCCTATCAAAAAACTTTGCAAACTTGCATACTTTATCATGCTCTATCAAATATAATCAAAAATATGTACCTGCTATGCATGTAAAACATAGTATTGCCCTTAAGGAAAATCAAATTTGCATATATCCTGAAAAATCAAATTTGCATACATCCTGAAAAACGACAACGTCGGCAAATTAAATATGCGCATATAACATCACTTCTACAGTTTTAACACATTTTGATGAAACTTGTGGAATATGTATAACTCATCAAACTCTATCACATAAAACGACGTTTACGTTGAATAACATGATAGTGTGAAGCGAGCAGTTATTCCTCCGAAGGAAAGAAGTCATCGAAATGAGCATACGTGATTTATATGTAAATATTTTTAACTTAACCGATGAAGTCGAAATGATAATGAGAGGAGAATAAACATATAAATACGAAAGACAACGACAAAAATAGATACAATGATGAAATCAGAACATGTGTGCTGGATATATCTGGAATCAGCATCCCATCAAACAAAAATTCAAATGTTATTCGGAGTGTCAGTGTAAATATGTACAACAAGGAAATCTTTAAATAACCATATAAAACAACTGTACAAAACATGTGATAAGGGGCGTGTTATAGCAAAAGAACGTAGTAGTGGAGTGTTACATAGACCAATTCACCCAAACAAGATGGCGGCACGGGTCAGAGGTCATAGGGGGAAAAACTCTCGCGCCAAATAACGTAACCTATGTAAACAACGATGGCGGTGATATTGGCGAAATCATTCGTAGTTATTATGCTATTTACACTTGTTTTTTTAATTATTGTTTATATATGCAACATACATAATGGATCCTGGTGATCAGAATATAACTTTAGATGATTTTATGACCTGGAGAATCGAGGCGTTGCGTGATTTTTTGACCAAACGCGGGCTGTCCAAAGGTGGCAACAAAAAAGAACTTGCGGCATTATGTTACGCCGTCTTTACTATGAACTTACCTATTGTACCATCAACTGTATCTATTCTACAGCAAAACAAAGATGATTACGCTAAATTATTATGTGTGGACGGTATGCAAATAGATGATCCACTTTTACTACACAGTGGTTGGGTCGAGGAAAGACTGGGTATCTCCCAGTGGCCCCCTGTTTACATTACGGACATAATAAATGTCCTGGTTACGATAAAGTCCACTGCTGATGTACAGACCATTTTAAATGAATATAAAATTGGCAAGGATTACGAGTTCTTCAAATCCGGCCATCTACAGAAAGTGTTTGTTCATACTTTACACAAAGCTTCCACTAACTGTATTTTGTTAGCCAAATGCACGCCATCGCAGAAACTGAGCGAGGATGCACACACACTGTGTGGGTTTGCTGCTCCAAGGAGACTGGAACAGTGAAGTCAGCATATTGTACCTGTACAGCTGGGCAAGTAGTTATCAAAGTACACTTATGCTAGTAGTGTACATACAAAGTGTACAAATTATACACATGTCACTGTGTACATCAATGCTGTGGGAAATTGGGAATAAAGTAAAATTATCATGATCAGGTTCCCATGTCGACCAATCTCCGTATTTATTGCCAGGGCTGCCCCACTCAGCAAGGTGATTTAGCTTTCTAGTCCCATTTTGATTTTTTAACCTGATGCTACGTACAGTTTGTGATACATTGACAGTGTAACTTAAATATGTGATACCTGGGTACAGTACCTTATGTTACTAAATTGACCGTTCGCCAGCGTTTACTTAGCCACGCCCTCCGTTCTTGTCGACCATAACACCAACACGTGCGCCTTTGTCATAGATTTTGCCACAGGTAGATTTTCATTGTGCTAAATCCACGTGCTGTAGTGTATTGTTAAGAATGTTTGACGGGTAGGTATGATTGACGGCTAGGCGGGGCCAGCGATCAGTCAATTAGGACACACTGTCACATACTGCTTTTAAATACCAGTATGTGGTGAACCATGATAAGTAAGTTTATGTTGTATCATTGAGTTTGCGATCCCGTCCCGTCTGGTCTGTATGTCACTCTACTATTAAGAAATGTCTGGAACTATTGATCAGATTTCAACCAAATTTGTCATGAACCTGTAAATTACATACATAGGACTAAGGAATTTAAAATTACACAAGCAACGGCAAAAAACAAAACCAGACCAAAAAATGCCTGTTAACATTTATTGTAGAAATTTTACAAATACTGGATGCAGTGCCAAATATATACATAATACTGTAATACAATATTATAGATACAGTATGGGTTCCAATAAGATAAAGTCCATAACATGTAAATTGGAAACCAAATTATCTTTAAAAGTATGTTGTTTGTATGTCAATTTACTAATATTAGGATACTACACCCAAAATCATTGTCAAAATGTACATAATTTATATATAGAGCTGTACCTGTATAAATCACAACATGCAGAAATATATCGTGTAATATTGGTTTTTCATAACCTGTTACAGACTCGGATCAACATGTAATCATGTGGCTGGTCTGTTGTTACGAGTGGAAGCGGCTAACAAAATGGGCGTTGCCTCCTGCACTTCTGTTCCGTGTGTTTGGAATGCCCCATCGACACAGATAGTTCTGGGACCAGCAAAGCTGAGGACTATGTTAATCAACAAATCCCGACATGGTGAAGCAGGCAATATATTAAATACGTTATATTATGGCACAAATATTTACAACAAAATACTCTGTCAATTCTAACATCAAGGCCAGTACTTGGCTAACCTGAGTGACTGAGTGCTATGACAGAAATGTTAGGTATTAATGTCAGCCATGACAAAGTTTTTACACAATGATGTCATTATGATGTTGTAGCACTAGCATGTACAAAACATTAAACTACATCCTAAATGATGTGACTAACAATGTATTTCAAAGCTATATATAAACAAAAATTGCAAACACACCTAAACTTTTATCAACAAATCATAAACATGTTTAAAATAATTACAATTGGATATGAATAACAAAACCTGTTGTACTGGCATGTACCGCGGCAGAACCCAACCTGGGACGGCATACCACCAACTTTTACAGAAACCTGTATTTTCACTAATAATGCTAATTAGCATATGAATGGAAATTTAAACAGAACTGTCTTGACGGTCAATTGTTCTATATATATATATGCCATGTTCTGCTTTATCAATAAATACAAATTTCAACATCAACACAATTTAGATTTAAAATTTGGATTTCGTGTCCAGCTCAGTATACACTATTACACACGTTTGTAACTATCACTATGGTAATATTTGGTGTTCTATAAATAAAACCACATGCCAGAAATATCAACTTGCTATAGAAAGAAAAAGTGAATTCTATTTATTTATGAAAAGTAAGCAAATACTTCCAAGATTTTATTAGAAAGTGTCCCAGGTTGGGTTTCCCCACGTTACATAGTTAAACGTGTAACCTAGGCCAGTGCCTAGATTGCTATGCTTGGTTCACTGCTTGAGATTTAAATATACAGAATATACAACTGACTTGGAACTATTTCTCAACACATTGGTTAACTGAATTCATCATTTGTATGCTTCTGGGGTTGTTTTTTTTTTTAGAGAAAAGACCTTTGACCTCCAAGGAAAAGACCTCATTTAACCCCATTGAGGAGGTAGACACTAACAGGGATGACATGCTGAAGACATTTGCCACTGCACTTAAGGATGTTTTACCAAATAGCTGCCTAAAGCGAGGTGAGAGCAATACTAAATGCACTTTGTTTGTGTCCTTCTATGAATTATTTAAAAATGACATTGATATAAAAAAAAACAGTACTAACTTAGAAATGTTGTAATAATTTGTGCAGTTATCTCCCTTGGTACATATACTTTATGGAGTATTCAGCATCAGAATAATGTCTATTCAGTAATCAGTATTCAGTGTTCCCCAAAATTCCCCAAAATAATAATTTTCAACTTTTAACCACCCGAATTATAAATTGTACCCCCATTTTTGAAGACAGGCATATGATATATATATATATGCATAGTGAAGGGGTACAGAAAATTTAAAATCTGCAAAATGTACCCCCAGTTTTAAAATTCGTGGGGAACAATGAGAGTCTATTAAAACCTGCTATCTGCCCAAAAAAGGGCATTATATGGAATATCTATGGATATTGGTAACTCCTGTTGTATAAATAGAGGATATATACGTTATACATGTAACATTTGTTAGTTTTTTTTGCAAACTAGTATTTTTGTGTCTGTATTTATTTTTAGGCATTGTGGATGAGACAGAGTGTATGGCTCCAGAAACCACAGTTACATGTAGTACCAGTACCCCCATGGTCGACAAATACACCATCAACAGCCTTCTGAAGAAATCGTCACAGACCAACTTAATGGACAATTTTCCCACCATCACAAAGACAGAATCGGAGGATATATCCACCTTAACCAAGGGACAAGCTGAAAATCAACACTGGCACAACATCCGCCAGGATAGAGTAAGAGTAACATCCTCAAAATTTTATTCGGTTCATACGAGGATGGTAACTTATGCCTCAAAGCCAGATGTGGATATAAAACCAATATTGCGCATTGTGTTGGGTTACACGAAACCCAACCCAAATCAAAAAGCGTTGAAGCATGGCAGGGAGTTGGAACCTGAGGCAAAAACAGCATATAGGCGCGAGATGGTGAAATAGTTTCACAGTAGGGTTACTATTTCAGAATGTGGCATCTTCCTGGACCAGCAGCAGGCCTACCTGGGGGCAAGCCCAGACCTACTGGTCACTTGCGAGTGCTGTGGAGATGGGGTTGTAGAAATTAAATGCCCCCTCGTCCCAAAGTGTTCCAGCTGTACACGCTTTTGTTGTTGCAGGGTACCTGGTTACTTACAGGACACTGATGGTGCATTAAGCTTAAAAAGAAAACATTCATACTACTGCCAAATCCAAGGACAACTTGCCATCACAGGACGAAAATATTGTGATTTCTTTGTTTACAATTGTAATGGGAACCACACTGAAAGGATACCATTCGACCCCGAGTACTACCTCCTCATACTTGATAGTCTCAAACTATTTTACTCCAAGTTTGTAGTTCCTGAACTTTTTTCAAGGAAGTTGAAGTATGAGGTTCTTGAAACAGAGCTGCCTGAAGCAATGGACATTGATCATGACCCTGAAGTTGAAACCACATACTTCTGCCCTGTTTGTCGAAATGTCGTCAAAGATGGAGACAATGTACAGAAATATAGGGATCAAAGCATCGCCTGTGATCAGTGTGGTTTGTGGTACCATTTCAAATGTGTTCAACTGAATAAGTTGTCTTCTTCTCGGATTGACAAATGGGCATGTTCAAAGTGCAAAGTATACCCCCGGTAGTGTGAAGTGTAAACTAGCTATACAATAGACAAATGGCCCGGTGAAATGGACATGTTCAAAATGTGAACTTGGAAGTCAAGTATAGTGTAAAGTATAAACTTGCTATAGTATACAGCTATAAAATTGACAAATTGGTATGTTTAAAATGTAAACTTGCAAGGCTAATTTCACTGGCACGGTTTCCATGCCGAATGAATATAGGCTACCCAACATTCTACATTTGTACGAGCTGGAAGTTCACATTTTATTTGCGTTTAGGTCTTAACTTAACAAAGTTATCTGACCAGTGTTTAATGTTTATATTGATAATGGTTTGAATGTTTAATATGCAAAATATGAATCAGTTGGGGTCCAGATTGCATTGTAATGGGGACATTAGGGAATGCCAATATATGACTGGTACTGCTTGTAAAATTGTGTTGGGGTATTATCCTACTTATTTTGCTTGTAAGCTGTATACTGACGGTGGAGCAGGTGAACCAGTGAACTAATGCCATACCTGCCATAAGTTTTCGGGGCTAGGTGCGACAATCGTGATGATTTAGAGTGATTTCAACATCATTTGGAGAGAAAAAGAGGGACATTTATTTAAAAAATAGTATAAAAATAACAATACTGCTCATTTAAGTATAATTTTACTCTTATTTGAGTGTCCTAGAGTGACACATATTCAGATGACTAAACTCCTAAAGAGTGACATATGGCAGGTATGTAATATGCTATTATACAACGCTTGATATTAGGTTAAACGTTTAAAGTTAAACATCAACATAAAACAATAATATTCATTGACCCGACTCGGATTTGAGCTGGAGTTATTGAGCATTGACTAATACAGGTACTGCAGACAATTTACAGAAAGTTACTTGTACTTGGGTAGGGGTGGATACAAATTGCACATTCCAGCAATCACCTTAATAATATCATCCAGGTGGTGTACAAGTGTAAGGGGTACCTCATATTTAAGTACCCTGAAGGTTTTCATGCGCCTTATAGCCTGTTCAATGTAAATCCGCTGATTTGCAATCTCCTTAGTAAGACAGACTTCAGTTGTTGACATTTGAGATGCCCCCCTACGTCCAGGAGGTATAAATAGCTCTGCCTGGATTAAAGCCAAGTCTTCCCTGATGGTGAACCCTCTATCTGCCATGACAGAATCGTATGGCTCGACCATGTCAAGAAACCCCGAGTGGTTTGTGATATGTTTGTCACTGGTTCGCCCACCCCAACAATCAGATACAAAATTGATAAGCCCAGACGGGTTAATACTGACCAAAAATGTCCCAGTATGGTGGTGTTTGTAATCGCTTCATGTTTGAGCAGCTACTTTGAGATTGTTCGGCTTCTCAAAAAAAAAACTCTGAACAGTCTATGATGTGTCTGACATTGGTGTTTTTTTTTGCCTTCGAAAGGTAGGGGGGATTTGCTTTAACAACTTCCTTCGGGGGGTTAAAAACAATTAACCAAGTGTCTGAGAAAGGATTTTTACCCACGTTGTGAAGATGTTCGAGGTATGCGCAACAGAAATGTTGAATCTATCAGCCAAGCAGTGAACCAAGTCTCAATTTCATAAGACAGTACAAGTTTTTGTTTCTTTGTTAGTTTCCTACATTTGGCATTGAATTGAGTATTTTTATATTTCAATGGGTTGTAATTTCTTTGTGGCCCTTTCCAATATTTCATTTTTTTTTGTCTTTGTATCAATGATGTCAAAAATTGTATTGAAAGCTTTTACTGATGGTATGCCGGTGTAGAATTTACATTTCCTATCATTTTGCAGAACAGTTTTGACAGAAAATTGTGACCGAGACACGTTGGCACTCTTCAAGGTTTGCGACTTCCTACAATAAAATGTTTTATAATACACATTTTCATTTTCAAGTTTGGAAATTTTATCTTTCAACATTTGATTTTCTTTTTCCAATTCATTTTGGCGAATACAAGTTGGATCTTCAACATGTTCAGCATACAGGTGATCATTCTCTGGAACAGAGTCAATAGTAATATTTGCATCCTTGGTTTTCTGTCTCTTAGGAGGAGACAAGATGGGGATTCTCTCACGTGGGGCTGGGCGTGTTGGTTTTATTGTACCAAAGGAGTTGTATCCTAGATTCAGGGTAGGGTAGGGATTCTTGGTGGAGGGCTGGCCGTCAACAAAATGCGAAGAACAAATTCTTGTTCCTTCGTTGGACACCAATTTTGTAAACCATCCTTCCTACAGACAGCGGAAGTCCACCTGCGTCTTCCATTTAGATCCTTTTTTTTCAGTCGGGAATGGAAATAAGTTAAATGGAGGTTCACATGTGCATGAACATGTACCAAAATTGCAATTGTGTAACGTGCATGTCCTGTCCATCCATTTTTCAATTTGGTACCAATTGTTGGTACATGACAGGACAACACAACTTCTTCTTGACACTTTTGGCATGCTTACAATCAAAATCGTTACGGCGTCAACAAGCCGTGTTCAAAAAGAACACGCCCACACACCGAACGGTTGTTTCAG
>JAUMHH010022148.1:0-10674 GCA_032359455.1 Chlamys rubida | reverse complement strand
GGTATATTTTGTGTTTTTGTCTAAACGCTGTGTTACACTGTATCCTTGTGGTGACGCTGTGGTATAATTTATGTTTGTGTGCTGACGCTGTGGTACATTTTAGGTCTTTGTTTTAACGCTGTGGTACACTTTGTATCTTTGTGTTGACGCTGTGGTATATTTTATGTTTGTGTGTTGACGCTGTGGTATATTTTATCTTTGTGTGTATATTCCCTGAGTGTTCACGTTATAGTGTGGCTGTTTGTGACGCTGTAATATATGACGTTCCTGTTGATTGCCACTTTTATACTGTATCCTTGGTTTTTACTTGTGTGTTGAGGCTAACTTTCTTTAAAGTCATAGCTAAAGAATTCTTGAAAGTCCTGAGTCTCTGGTGGATAGAGCGTTGATGGGAAGCCTAGACGCTTCAGTATCCGTTAAATTGGGAGGGTCGCATTGAATCGAGTTACAGGTGAAAATAGCTGGATTTTTTCAGTTTTCGTTGGGTTGTTTAATACTCCTGTTTTGTCATAAATGTAAATAACTCAAAGGTAAACTTTGTCCGCTTGTAACTGATAAGTAGTCACATTTCGCCTCATCATCCACAAGCTGGGTGTCCGGATTAACATGCAGCTGATGATGTTACATCGCTGTCACTTTTAATTGTTTATGTCATATGAAGAGATAATTAGGAGGAACATTATGGGTCTCCGGTTCGGTGTCTGTTGTCAGAACATCCCCACGAGTGCGCGACACTTTCCCGAGCATGTACGTCTTAAGATTTCCTTCTTGACCTCTACAACCATAAATAATACCTTCTCCTTGGAACTTTCCCTACGTCCCTCTGTAACCTTGTCTGCTGTGCATGTTGCAGCCCCGTAATGCATTGAAGCTCGTATAACATCTATTGCTAATACAGGGAAAGTGAAATTGAACATGGTAACATAAGACCCAGGCGTACCTGTTTGGTCACAGCTCAAACATTGCATGTTGTATCGGATGCGTGTGACTTACACGTGTCAGACAGTGCTTGTATACACTATATGTGTACACCTGCATTCTCCGTGTTTGTCATCACAAGGCGTTCACTAACTCACGATTATGAAAAACAATATCAGTTTTCTAAATTTAATGAAATTTCATGAGTTTGTACTCGAAAACTGTATACATTTTATTAGAAACTGTAGCTGTGAAAGCATTGTTTTTATAAAAGAAATTCAAGACAAACTACATCTGTTACGTCATCTTGTTTGTAATGACACATACATATTTTTTAGCTTACATAGAACATAAATAACTCACTTAAACAGATGTTATATTGACCAATGCATATGTTGCAGTAGCCTTACCTGAGTTTAACCAACTTTTATCTTTCAATGTACACGGTGGTTGAATCTGCTGACGGATTCCTTAGACCCGCGGTTTGTTCTTACATTCATGTCTACAATTACATTTCTTTGGTAGTGGCACGGTATATAAGCACACGTATAATGAACTTCACCAGTACTCTTACTTTCAATTCATATAATCAAGGGCTATTAAGCACCTACAATCACAATGTTCTGTTTCAAAAGTAGTAAAGGCAACTTTTGATTTTCAACTTTTTGACCTTTATCATCATCGATGAATCTTAGAATTAGGAAACGGCTGAATGTTGCTTAGTTATTCATTCCTATTTGGCACACTGTTTATCACCAACTGTTGTGTGTACAATCACATGGACGTGTCTGTCCTTCTTCATTCAATACAGGGATACACCTTCAAACATTTCATAACTAGATGTAGCACAGACTCACCTATCACGACCAAAGAGGTTTGAATTTTACCATAAACCATAACTGCATCATACATCACAATTATACAAATGATGATCGGTGTTTTGGATATATGTAGATGATAATGTATCTTTGTGACAATCGTATGA
Organism: Chlamys rubida; assembly: GCA_032359455.1. Taxonomy (NCBI): domain Eukaryota; kingdom Metazoa; phylum Mollusca; class Bivalvia; order Pectinida; family Pectinidae; genus Chlamys; species Chlamys rubida. The sequence continues at coordinate 8,771 of JAUMHH010022148.1, read as the reverse complement.
GATTAATGTTCTAACCACTTTTAGTACCTCATTATATTTGTCTAATTCCCACGATGACCATGTCCACTTGAACTAGCATAGGTGCTGCATGGTGTCTCTCTACAGGTGCGTGGTGTCTCACAGCAGAGGTGCATGGTGTCTCTCAGCAGAGGTGCGTGGACATCAACTACGTTGTATTTGCAATGGATGTTCCCGATCTGAACCGAATTAAATTTCATTGTGACAAATATATCAGTGATAAGAGTATGATAATTTTGTGTTATTGTAGACGTTTGGGAATATAAAGTATAAGTAGACAATGGTGTCATGTATGTGTATTCTTGGTTAAGGTTAGGAAATGTAACCTAAGCTAACCACTACTAATGTGTATGACGGATAGAAAAGAACGGTCGAGTGGATCAGGAGTGATTAATATTTTGATTGATTTAAACCTGGTACAATTATGATATTTAAATATGAGTATTACAACACCGTGACGTTTAAGCCTTGTACAATTATTATATTTAATGATGAGTATGATAATATTGTGGTGGGGTTTAACTACGTCTAATCCTGGTATTTATTGATTAGTATAAAAAAAAACTTGATGGTGAAAACCTGGTCAAACCCTGGCATTTAATTACAAGTATAACAAAACTGTGATAATTAATAGCAGTTCCAATGGTTGTTTCCAATTATTAGTATACCAATACTGTGCTGGTTAAAGCCAAATCTAATCCTAGTCCTTATTACTGAGTATAACAGTACTCCAATCATATGAGTGCATCTTAAAGTTATCAATTTTAAACAACTGTTTTAAATTAAAGTTCATAACATATTTATTTTTAGGTCCTTCGCGAACAAAATATATGATTTTATTTTCATTATTTAAAGTCATCATCACTAAGGTTTTTAAAGCACAATCGCTTATCTGAAAAACATAACATATAGAAAATCTATTTGAGTTAAGTTCGACATTATACAAACAGTTCATTGTTATAAGTCTGTAGTTAAATGTTTTCAGTTGAGACCTGTTTCTTAAAGTATAAGACCGTTCTTTTCTGTCGAGATTGATACTATTTTGTTTTTGTTTTTTCGTTTTGTTTTTGCAACCATGAAAAAATGCCATTTTATGTGAGCAAATAGTGCTGAGCCGCTGTAACGAAGGCCATATATGATTTTTTGTCGTCGTATAAAAATCAACCGTTTGCTAAGTTGCAAATTGAAGTTCGATTATCAAAGTAAGGAGTTGGACATTGTGGTGAGGACGGGGTAGGTAAAAGTTAGACATTGTGGTGAAGACGGGGTAGGTAAAAGGTCCTAATATCAAAATGGTCTAGGCATGACTGTTCCACATGTTTACTCGTTAGTGACAACAACACGGTGTACGTTATGTCAAATCGGCAGGCGAAAAAGCGTCGCAAAAAAATTATAAGCGACTGAATGACAAGGCGATAAAGCAATGTTTGTGAAACAGACAGTTCAACAGATCCGAACCTGCCATATTAGGACACCATAGATTAAAGATTTTTAAACCGATAAAAAACAATTAAAAATAATTAAAAAAAAAATAAAAAATGACAAAATGAATACAAGTACAAGTAAGCATTCGTCTTTTTTTGATACGTCATCCTTGATTGTATGACAAGAAGCGATCATTCCTACTATCACTTTCAGGTACTGAGAACACGTGCTCTCCACTCCCTCGTCCTGACACGTTAAGCAGACCTCCTCTACTCCTCTGTCGTCGTACAAAGCAATCAGGGATACCAGACACGGGGTTTCAACATTTGATATGACGAAAACGAAAGCGGATTTATTTAGATAGTTTTAATAGAAATGTAATACCCCTTGCTATCTTTGTATTGTCGTGTTATAAGATTAATGCACGCTATGTATATGTGGTTAGCTTCCTTGTTGGGTACTAATTGTACACGACCAAATCAGTATGCTTTAATGACAATAAACGTAATCTTTCTACGTATAAGATGTTCATCAATATTATATTACATATATCTATCTACATGTTTTGATATGAATTTTATGGTAAGTAGCATGCAAATACTAGTACAGGTCCGGATTTGTAAGAAAGACGACATTTGTGAAGTGATATTGAATGGTTTATAGACTAAATGTGTTTATCAATGTTGACCATGGTATGAACAGATACCTCCACACGTATCCGCACGTCAGTAGCACACGCGCTCACGAGATACTTATCTTCTTACACTTAATGTCATTATCAGACTGGCTAACGTGTCGCTTTCCATTTTAATTCAAAAATTACTTATGCTATCTTTATATTTTATTAAATTAATTACACATGACACGTTAAGGGTCCATCAACACAGAGCCTGGTACCTAGCGGTGACATTACGTCCCAGCAAGGCGGTTTACAGTAACGTACACACTACGTGGGCGCAGAGTATGTCGGTATATTAACTATTGGTTAACCTTTCAACATGACTTGTGGTAAAAAACTAAATATTGACAATGACGACTTACCTTACATCACTTCTTGACGATCTATTTGTGTATTTTTAAATTGAATTAATACAAGGACAAGAAGAGAAAAAAGGAGCTTGCCTAATCCTTTTTATTTCATATTAAGGTTTAATTACATGTGTTATCCATGAACAAGGGACGCTGCCTGCTTTTCAGTTATCCCCCAGCATTTGAAAATCAAATATACAACATACCCTTGTTTGATATTTAAGATACATTTACAGTGACTCTTATCAGTGTCAATACCTTAGTATCACGATTGGTATTTGTCTTTTCCCTTTAACATGATGTAGTATATTAGCCATTCTAGAGCTTCTGGCAGCTTGACCACTTAAAGCGATACACTTACGCAAATTGTCTACGTAAATTGTTAGGTTAGTTGGACAGTGTTGGGTTTTGGTACCCTCCATGTATCTTGTTTTACATCGTTTTGTAAGGAGTGGTGTCAGAGTGTTTTCGACGTGTTTTGGTTTCTCCTCAGCTCCCCGCGGGTGGGGGTTGAGGGAGCTCGTGGTGTCTTTGCCGTGCTCCCAGAACAGTACAGTATAACAAAAGCCTACTATCTCTTACCTTCACGCCCCTTTCCAGTTACTCGTACACATTGTAAAACTTGAATGTTGATTTTTATAATCGATCATCTCTTCTGAAAATGACATTTTATTGCGATGTTTGCTACCTGCCTAATTTATGAAGAATTATTACACAAACGAATAATCCTTTGATATAACGACGTTTTACTTGTTTTCAAAACATTTCCTATATGAACAATTTGTTAATTTATGCAATATATGTGTAAATTGCTTCTGGGGATACAACACTTAAGTAGAAATCTATTTTGTATTAACATTAATTGAAACAAATACTGCTCTAAAAATAAAAATAGTGTTGCCTAGTTGTATTGAGTTCCTCAGCGCGAGCACACCACATCAGCGCTAGTGTCAAGATGATCGTTCAAGCCAGACACGTGTTCGGTCGGCGTCGATCGCTCTCACAAACGGGATGAAGGGGTAGAGTTCAGCTCTTAGCTGTATAAAGGGGTACACCTCTGAGTTTGTTTTTCTTAATATGTACATCTCGTGAGCAGCGAGATGCTATCTTATCGTTGCCGGGGATAGTTCATTGTTGGGGGATTTGTAAATGTAGACGATCAAGTATATCATTAAATGATAATGTCAAAATAAAACGATAATAAAGAGCGCAGGTTGATGTGAGAGGCTTCCCGGCGGACCCAGATCAGGTTAGGGACATCCATTGTGTGGCTATAGATTCCTCAGGGGTTGGATCATCCTCAGCTTAACCAAAGTGTAAAATTCCTCCTTTATTTTCAACATGAATGTACACTGGTAACGGCCCAAAACATTCTTGAAATAATTTTCAACAAACGTGCTTGTTTCATAAAAACGTTTAGAAGTATTTGAATGAATTATACTCGCTTGGAATAATTTTGACCTCTCTATTTTCAACCTAATGTCGAAGTATAGCCCACATTTGAAATTCCACGTTATGTTACCCTGTTATTTGTCGACTTGTAGTATTTCAGGTGTTTAAATTGTTAGGTATGAAAGAAAATTGCAATGACGACCCAAGCTAAATGAATGTCCATCCCGACTTGGTATCCTGACGTTAACATAGCTTGGATGATAATAATAAACCTCCGTTATTTGAAATACTTTGAAATACTTTAGACTTCCGTAAAAAACATACGATATCACTGTCATACATGCTGAATAACGTATAAGGACGGTTGATACTGTGACTTTTAATCATTATTTGGACTTTGATGGACATTTCGGTCGTCTAACTGACCCGTGTCAATTAGTCTACCATACAATTATGCAGTTTTTGTGTTGTTGTGATAATATTAAAATGATAGGAGGATTCAAAAATAAAAAAATAAAATTATGCTAACTTTAAGCAGATAAATCAGATATTCTACGAGTAAACTTTAAACAGACTATATCAATATACATTGAAGATATATAAACTTGCTAATTAAGTGATTAGGGAAATACGAATGTATTATAAAATTATCAACCAAATAAGTTTATCGGGTGAAATAATGGGTTTTCTGATTAAATCCGAAAATCCTAGCTTGAGATGATATATGCTGTCTCTCAGTTCATTAGATGAACACCTTCAGATTTTATTTTCCTAGATACTGCTTCGGTTAAAATAATAAACGTTATGAAATTTGTTTTGCTTAGAAAAGGTGAAATTAACGAGTATTTTAAAATGTAACTTTAAAATGAAATATTTGCTGATCATTTTATCAAAACATTCCAGTGTTATGTTTGAACTGATAAACTAAGATTGAAATATAATTTTAAAGACACACTGTTACTGAAAAACTATATAGACAATTTTCAAACTTTAAATTAATTAATGTTTTCCATTCTTTTGGTAAGCTATTGATATTAAACTGTATTATATTTTAAGAAAATACTAAAAATAATTAAATAGACAAAGAATACTACAAAATCCAACCTCAAAAAAACGTTATTCGTCAAGTGGATTAAGAAGAGTAATGTACCTGTAATACGAGCAACCGTATAAATAATTCCACCTATTATTATCTCCTATAATCAATTGTTACCGGGAGGTTTTATTAGCAGTGGTTTAGGAACCATTTGAGGAAGATTAGGACAGATTAACACTAGTTGTATAGGAAAGCTTAACTTAACACTAGCTGTAAAAACCTAAATGTCCGTATGTGGAGAAGATAAATCTATTGTTAATGTTGAGGAAAGGAATGTAGCACAGTTTGCTGTGCCTTTGATATAGATATTTATTTACCTGACACCCTATTGTTATAGCACCTGGGTCAGATAGGACCTACAATATATATATTCCAGTTAAAGATCAACATAGTATTGCTAATTGTTATCCGATCGTTTTTAAAAAGAGACACATTATCATTACAAACGCTGCGATAATTTAACGGCACGATCCGTATTAATGACGACATGGTACCTGTGATTTAAATTTTTAAGCGTTAAAGCATTGTCATTGAGTGTGAAAAACAGCGTATGTACTAGTTTCCACAGGAGCATTGAACTATTATGTAATTTTGAAACAAGATTTGATTGTTGAATATTTTCTTTATACGACACCCTTAATAATGAATAATGCAATATATTAGAAATGAGTCACAATGTTTTTCCCATTAAAACGAGCCTCACATGAAATGGAAAAGATTCGATCAGTATTTTTTCAGGATCGGAAAGTCACATTTGGTCATACTGCTTTGTTTTATGCACAATATATTTTATGATTTTCCTCGACAAATAACAGTAATCCCCAACATTATTAAAAATTTGCTATAGTTTAAAGTTTCTTTTCATACACAAAGTGTTGTAATTATATATAGACAACACACCAATGTCGATCTGGTGTTACAGAAATCCCCCGTGTATTGTGATAACCTTTACGAGTTCGTGTAGAAGCTGGTTAGTGTGAGGTTCTTCGTGATAAACTAATATTTCATACGACATCAGATGAACAAAGCTGCTGAAAATACTTATTTGTTATATTGTCATTTTGTTATATGCGGATAAGATTTCTTTAAGGAACAAATTAGTTTACGTACACATCTGCTGCCCACAAACCCCTTGCCAAACAACGACGTCTTGGATAGAATAGTGAATACAAATCAACATCAAACGAAACCAAAATATTCGGAACGCTTCATGCTATTGATTTGATAAGTGGATATCAACTGATGATTTGTTTTATTCAAAGTAGCGAATAGCATGTCCTATTAAAGGGCTGAGTAAGATTACACATGTAAATAATTTATTTAATTTTACCTTTCTTTATTTGGATCAGAAGTCATTTTTGTTCGTATGTATTTTATCAAACTTTGGTAATCTTTATATTTTCACCCACACATTAACATGTCGCGATCAATGTTGGCCCCTTTTATACTATGTTCAAGAAGATATAAATAACGCAGAATAAAGTGTCTTGTTTATGTCACATGTGACGATCATGTAGTACGGTTCGGGTTTTTATCTAAACAAAGTGTTTTCTTTTTACATATTAATAGTGAGGTTTAAACTGAAATAGTTAGAAACGCTCGATGAGGGAGATTACGTGGCCTTATCTGTTCTGGAACAACTTATCACTCTACTGACCGTCTGCTTGACGCTTTACGTGCAAGAAGTGAATAAAAAAATGTTTTATATATTTATAGATGTTCTATAATATTTCCGTTCAGAAGAACATTAATGAATATCTTTTTACAAACCCATACTTTACAAACGAAAGCAAACATTGAACACAAACGATTATGCTGTGAATCCTCGGCGTAGTCTTGCTGTCGGCAGTGACGTCACTATCCTGTCATGGTGACACAGGAGAGGAAGCCCAGTCATTCGTTGATGTGTTAACCACTGATTAGCGGTCCAATTAAAACCGCCATAATTGGAGCTGATAGCATCAAGTCAAGAGAGTTGATAAGTTTATGTTTTCGCAGCTGTTACTCAAAAACATGGACGGATGGTAATGCTGGCCCGCTTGGCATGTTCGTGGTCTGTCTCGGCCCACAGAACATCCCCTTCGTCATTTTATTGCCAGGCTCTGCTCCCAGCTTTTCAGTGAGGCATCCTCGCAATTATCAACACACTGATAGGTCTAGTTATTCTTCTATTACTTTTCACTCTATTAAAGATTTTATTTCCGTTTTAATTACTTTATCCTTTTATCTTTTTGCCTGAAGTTTGAGGCATAATAGTCTTTGTTGGACCTCAGCCGTCAGTTAAGCACACAAATTATCCCCACCTAGGTACTTTGTAACACGTTTTCGGGGTTTTTATTTAAGTAAATGTCTGGTTCTTCTCATACATTGATTACGTCGCTTGCTACATGGGTTTTGGTGTATCGTACAAACGTTTTTATAAAGGTTTTCCCTGTTTCATGGAGGCAAACATTAAATTTTCTATCAATCAGCGATTTTCTTTGGAATTTACAGCAGTTCACCTTTAATGGATCATTTTAAATGTAAATTCACTTTTTTCTTCGCTGCTACTACACATGTTATCAATGTTAAGAAATTGTTTTGAAATATGTTGTATTATGTTGCTTTATAGTGCTTTCCAAGTTGTAAGAGCATTTCATTTGTTTAACATGCATTTTTTATCGACATCATGTATACTGTATACACCCTATAGTATATTTTGTCCTTGTCTGTTGATGCTGTAGTATATTTTATCATGGCTTGGCTACCATATAGTATATGTTGTCCTTGTCTGTTGACGCTGTAGTGTATTTTGTCCCTGTCTATTGACGCTGTTGTATATATTGTCCTTGTCTGTTGACGCTGTGGTATGTTATATCCTGATTTGGTAACCCTGTAGTATTTTGTTCTTGTCTGTTGACGCTGTGGTATATTATATAATCGCTTGGTTACCCTATAGTATTTTGTTCTTGTCTGTTGACGCTGTGGTATATTATATAATCGCTTGGTAACCCTGTAGTATATTTTGTCCTTGTCTGTTGACGTTGTAGTATATTTTGTCCCTGTATATTGACGCTGTAGTATATTTTGTTCTTGTCTGTTGACGCTGTGGTATGTTATATCATGGTTTGGTAACCCTGTGGTATATTTTGTCCCTGTCTGTTGACGCTGTGGTATGTTATATCCTGATTTGGTAACCCTGTGGTATTTTGTTCTTGTCTGATGACGCTGTGGTATATTATAGCCTGATTTGGTCACCCTGTAGTATATTTTGTCCTTGTCTGTTGACGCTGTGGTATATTATAGCCTGATTTGGTTAGACTGTAGTATATTGTGTCCTTGTCTGTTGACGCTGTGGTATATGATATCATGGTTTGGTAACCCTATAGTATTTTGTTCTTGTCTGATGACGCTGTAGTTTTTAAAAAAATAACCTATATTTATTTAACAACAATTATGAAACAAATTACTTCAACTTATGTTTATCATTCTTGTTGGCCCGGATGTAAGCGCGTGGGGGGTCTAAGTGTGGGATGAAACCGGAGTACCCGGAGAAAACCCACGTGATCGGGCAGGTGACCCCAACCTTTTCACGTCTGATCGGGGAATCGAACCCCAGCCGCCTTGGTGAAAGGCAAGTGCGCTATCCACTGCACTACCCGACCACCCCAGACGCTGTAGTATATTATATCATGGCTTGGTTACCCTATAGTATATTTTGTCCTTGTCTGTTGACGCTGTGGTATATGTTATATCCTGATTTGGTCACCCTGTAGTATATTTTGTCCTTGTCTGTTGACGCTGTGGTATATTATAGCCTGATTTGGTTAGA
>JAUMHH010022126.1:0-10675 GCA_032359455.1 Chlamys rubida | reverse complement strand
TTCCATTTTTCGACCCCTATGCTGTAATTAGGTTAATTAATCATCTAAATAATTAGTAGAGTGATTCAAAGTAATAATTCTAGAAATATAAGGGATTGAAAAAAGTTTATACGGCAGCACAAATCTGGTAGTACTTCTGAAATGAGGGTTCAGGCTCCTATGTAATTTTAACATAGCTGGAAATAGTTCCTTTACGCACTTATGGTATCATAATCAGCTGACATTTTAAACACGAAAACACCTAGATAAATATGAAGCGTGCAATTCCTTTGTGTATTACCATGAAATTTAACGAGATAACGAACAATGTACAATATGGTGGTCGGGTGGTGCACTTGCCCTTCACCAAGGCGGCCGGGGTTCGATTCCTGTGGTTTCGGACATGTAAAGGTATGGGGTCATCCGCCCGACCACTTGGGTTTTCTCCGAGTACTCTGGATTCCTCCCACATTATGACCCCCGCTCGCTAACATCCGGGCCAACATCTTGTTTCATAATCGTTTTAAAATAAATCAAGTTCATACTTAACAATGCACGAACTATAATCTATACCTAATATTATTTGTCGGGGCTCATTATCGTAAGAAGTACATTATCAGTTGGATTTTAGAATGTGCTGAAAATAGATTCGATCAGTTACAGGATAATGTGCTATTTTATAATATTTGTCCATTGGGCTTATTTAAACACAATTACAGATACAAGATTTAAAACTTTTCTTTTCTAAGTATGCAAAAATATATCACGATATGATCAACACGGAAATTCGCAGTAAAATTGGAGCTGTTTGTATCAGTACGACTTGTATAGCATAAACCTTACGTACGTTACTTGCAAATTAGTAAAATGTTTAAAGGAGGCGAAACTGCCTGCACGTTTGAGCAAAACCACGGAAGGCCTGATGACGTAACAAATGTTGCTGTGTGACGTCATTTTTGCGTGTTCACAACAATGTTTATTTTTAGACATCTCACTTCTTTACTGGTGCATGTCGATGTTTTGATACATGCGTATTTGGACGAATCTTCACTGAAATCATTACTAATTAATGTGACGAATTTGCCTTCACTAACATATCTTTCCCAATATTTTCTCATCCTACGTAAAACTTGGAATATTGCCTCCAAACAACGACATTTTATAGCTTGTACAAAATCATCTTACCTTCATATGATGTGCCTATAATATGTGCTTATAAGCTTTCCATGTGATGGTTTGGGTTTTTTATGTGTTGTATGCAAATGTACTTTTAAAATGTGCTTATAAATATATTGTTACCAGCTGCATGCATGTGCTGGTGTGCTTCCCGTGCGAATATGTGCCTATTTTCTGTATGTGCAAAATGCTTTCCAAAAAAACCATCAGTAGATCATCAACACCAAAGAAGCCAGTAAGAATATTTGAGATTGGACAGTGGTGTGGATTGACCTGACTCAGTGTACATGACTCCATAACTATACCAGTTGATAACCATGTAGTTACCGCCTTAAATTTCTTTATAATATTGACTTCCTCCTGGTCGTGATTTCCGTTACCTCCGCAGTACATCTCCTTTCCTGGACTACCTACAGAGGGGTTAAAGACCGTGTTCATAAATGGGACTCTGTTTCGTTTGCTTTAAAACATGTTTGCTCAATAATAATTAGCATGAATTACGTAAAGAAACTAATAATAACATACAATCCTCTAGTGATAAACTCTTTTTCTGTGCTAACAGTATAGTAGTCTAGACATGTTTTTTTTTATTTTTTATTTTTTTATTTTGTAATGTTTGTCTCTGTTATTATACCCATATGTTTTGTCGAAATACACTTATATACGCTCTTTAATTATGTTGTATGTTTTGCAAAATCGACAGAAAATAAATATTCGTGTGTCTTGTATCATATATATGCACTTAAATATACATGTTTGTGTTTTAATTTACCATCCCTATTTCGCCAATCAACTGTATTTATGCGATTTCTGAAAATTGGAGATATCGAAAGTACGGATTTCCAGGTAGTTCGGAAATTCCCTGTTACTATTTTTGAGCAACCAATCAGGTTGTGTGATTCTGAAATATTTCATCACGTGACATGAGATAGACAATCAAAGTCGAAGCAGAATGGGCAAGACGTAGGCCTAGAAGATATAGAATATGGCTAGCGACAACTTCAGAGAAAATTTACAGCCGTATTGTATAGCTGTTGAAGGGTTTCCGGCGGATACAAATGAAAGCCAAGTGAGACTGGTATTTACAAAATGTATGAAGGCAGAAAGTATCGCGGGTGCCCAAATCCAACGAACAAAATGGCTGATGTTATTTCATGACGGAGCTGGTAAGAACGTAAAACTTTTGTTGTTGTTATTATTCCATTATAGAAAGGAGATAGTAATATTAAACAAACTATAGTTTATATAGCGAATGTGTTCATATGCCCGTTCACGAAATACAAACGTTTCAAATACAACAGAGATTTGCCGAATTATTGACAAATCAAAAACGAAAGTAGGAATTCCTTTTCCAGGCTGTACACGTACGTCGCCCATTTTACATATTTTGTTTAATGAAGCAATATGTTCATTTACTATTTAGATATTTGCTGGTTCGTATTTGTCTCAAAAAAGAATTACATACAAATTATGCAATGCGTGTCATGTGACATGCATAACAGAAAATAGAGTACATGCAGTAAGTGTGCTTCGATCCACCAGGAATCGTACAAGCGATCCCATACTTCCTAGTCGGCCACTCTAACACTGAGCTGAAGAGAAAGTCGATCCTCCTTGCATGAAGCTAGAAGCTGACAATCCTATGTAGTTATTGTACCATTAAAATATGCTGCACTGACTCCACCCTTTTTAAATTTGTATGCCCGTCCTCAAACGCCACAACAACCCAGGTGGTTTTAAATCCCGGTCACCACAAGAAGGGCCACACACACCATTTGTAACGGGGAAGCGAGTAATGTGCTTCTACGGCAAAGCCAACTATGAGAACCCCAGCTTCCCAGTCCCCTGCTCTACCAATTGAGCTAAAAGGAAATTCTCTCTAGCGCCAAGCTATAGAAGGTGACCGTAATCCTACATGCACAATTAATTAAAGTCATACATGTGAAAAGGGGAGAAAATGCATGGTCAAATTGGGACTCGAACCCAGAACCTCTGAACTTTAGATGTATTTTAATTAAGACATGCACTGACTGAAAACTGATTGAGCTACCTGGTCTCCAGCGATCCACACCAAAAAAATATTCACTAACCAGGTTCAAGTATTGGCCCCTTGCAAAGCATTTATGAACCCAGTACTTGAAACAATTAGTTGGCTACAGGCACCATTGTAACAGGAGAGGAAAATGCACAGCCAGACACGGATTCAAAACTACCAGGTAGTACCTCTGAACTCTAGACTTAGGCTTGAGACCACAGCCAAGACTATTGAGCTAATAAAACCGGTGAGCATTTTCACAAAAAATCTTACGATAAATTTTACTCGTAAGAGAAAACTTACGATTTTGTTCCGTTTCACAAAAATTCTTACGAGAATCTTAAGTGAAAAATTTATCGTAACTTTACGATAGCTTGAACCCTCTCTAAAGTGTAAAATTTGAGCGTAAGTGTAAATACATATAATGTTTTTAATCGTAATTTTAAACATGGCTACTCCGATTGGTTTGAAAATGAACTAAAGAGTGATTTTTTCGAGGCAGATTTAACCACCGCACCCAAGTCATGCCCTTTTTCTAACAAAATCAATATAGATGTTCCATAAGGGGCCGTGTTAGTTTTAATAACATAATTTAATGACAGATTTAATTGCATTTATTAATAGATTAGTGGTAAGTATGCTTGGTTTGACCATCCTTGATTTGTTACTTATTGTTTAAATCCAATCAGTGTATTGTGAAAATCACACACGAACTATTCCTCAATCAGGAAATCTCAGTATCATATACTTAGTACATGTAACGTATAACTTACACAGCATATAGCCTAACAGTAGTAGGCCTACAGGCCAATTCGTCACATTAGTAAGGGTTTCAGTTAATAATTCGTCCAAATACGCATGTATCAAAATGCCGACCTGCACCAGTACAGAAGAAGATTTGACTGAAATGTCTATAAATAAACAATGTTGTAAATTTAACACGCCTGAATGACGTCGCGCAGCAATATTGTGACGTCATCACGCCGTCCGTGGTTTTGCTCAAAGGTGCAGGCAGTTATTTCCACTTTAAAGCATTTCACAAATTTTCAAGTATTGTAAATGATTACCGGGTATATGTATTTTTGGGTATTTTGATGTTACACAAGTCGTACTGGTACATGTACGAGCAGCTCAAATCATGCGCGTGTATCAGTGATTAACATTGAAATAAATGGCTTTCCTTAGTTGTGATACTTTCAGTTATTTTTGGTGAAGTAAGTGACTGATGCTGTTTAGGTTAGATAGCTGGGGTCGGTTGAGATGAGGTCAATGTACCTGCATCTCAATTGAGACTTAGTTCTAACTCCTTGACAAATCCAAACTTCCAAATTGGTACCCAAAATTAAAATTTGTAATGGGACCGGAGCTTTCAATGGCCGTCTTTTCCCTCAGCCTTTAGATAATTTGTCACATGTACATCTCCGATCGTCTTTCATGTTCACAGAGACTGTCCCATGTGTTGTAAATGTTGTTACTTTTTTATGTAAACATTGCAAAATTGAAAATGAGCTATCAAATATTTCTGAGCGTAAACAAGCATTGGGTCATCAGTACATTGTATGTACCACAGTGCACTAGTAGAAAAAACAATTTACTTGCATTTACGGCACAGTCGACCATGAAACTGCCATTAGTGTTAAGATATGATATTTTCAATTTGTTTGTAGTAGCACCAACACAGATAACGGAGTACGATTTACTATGTTCTTGTAGCATGATAAATACAATGTTTCTAAAGAAATATGGACGAAGTATTTATAAAAGTGTGTTAGAATAAGGATAGTGCATTGTTTTCTGAGTCTATACTGTCGGTCTTCAGTTCAAACCAGATTTCATGTTCTGATCATCAGTATGTTAGACACTCAAAACGACACGCTATCTCCTAATTAGTATTCAAAATACCTTCATTGAATGAAAGTTATCTTATTTACAAATAAGTGTTAGAAACAATTATATTTATAATTTCGCTGCAAGCTCCTCTATACGCATGCATTACCCATATACAGATCAAGCCTCCCCCGTCCCTCCTCAAATTTGCAAAGTGACCACTTTTGATGGGTAATATGATGTTTTCAACTTTTGTTACTAGCTAAAATTGTATTTTAACAACATCAAAAACAAAACTCTCCCCGCTCTGCTCATCATTGAAGATAAGGTAACATTACAAAAAAATCCACCTTGATCCACATGACCCAGACTTGTATTATGATTTCAAAGAATCAATTACTACATGTAATATTTCTATGAATTGGTTTGACCACATTCTCATATAATTGAATAACAAAAGATCACAGAAAAAGACCTTTTAAAAATAAGTTTAAGTTTAAACTCGGGGCATATACAGTTCCGTTTCTCTTTACAACTTGATACATTTTTTTTATATTTTTAAGAGTATTATAAATGATTTTAAGGGGTTAATCGTTTTTAGGGGTGTCAAAGTTTTGTTTAATAAAAGAACAAATCACCTCGCTACGCTCGGCAGTGATATTTAATCCTATTGGAATTTATTCAATGGAACTGCTTCCATTGGGCCAAAAAGTTATATTAAAAAGAGAGAGGGAGAGTGTGTTTGTGAAATAGAGATACCCGGTATGTATTGCATTTAATTCAATAATAGGCCATATTACATTATAAAAATGAGCCAGATGTATTCAAAAAGAGGCTTCGCACTTTCAAAGGTACCACATGGGCCCCGTTGATTTTGCACCTTCAAATATTTTCAAAAATTAAAAGATCTGCCTCTGCCTAAAAAATATAGAAAATACATGATTTTGTATCTTTATTTATATATATTTCTCTAGCTTCTTGACCCCCTTCATAAAATCGTGGACCCACGCCTGAACATTGTGCCCTCTTTAACTGTAAATCCTGTTACCAGAAGAAAATGCTTTTCTTGATTTTACTCTACACGTTTATGTTAACCGGAAGCATGTGTTACGCTTGCGCAAACTAAGCAAATGCCGTTGTCGGGAGACTTTTTCTCGTAAGTCAAATTGTAAGTGCGCTATTGTCTTACGAATATTTTTTAACTTACGACTACTTTCATGAAACTGTAAGATTTTTTGTGAAAAGATTCACTGCATGGTCCCCAGCGATTAAGTCCAAAAATTGTCATTAATATTAAATAGCGTTAATCAATCCCTTAAAATAAGTACATTTTTGTATTTATCCGTATGCAGATCAGATCCTTATAAACATTAATATTAAATGATATATTGAATATACATATATGTAAGTCAATTTGGATTGGTGCATATCTAGATCTTTTATTGATCATTTTGATTGGAGACTAAGGCAGCCCTCAATATGAGTATACGTGCTTACATGTGTTGTACAAAATAGGTTTTGAGAGAGAAGTGATCTTCAACTATTTAACGATCAATTTATTATTAATACATTCAGTTTTTTGATAATTTTTTTGTTTGGCTGTGAAATAAAATAAAAACTGTCATATTTTATATTTTTATTTTTGTAGAGGTTGATGCATGGTTGAAAAAGAGTGGAATTCAAATACAAAATTGTGTACTTGATATAAGTCCTTGCATACCCTGTGACATTCCAACGTCGTGGGAAAAGGTAGACCTACAGGTAATTAAGACAACAATATATATTGTATCTGAATTTTTATACAGATTTCACATGTGTATTGTTTGAGAATTGCCACCTTCCTTAAAGGTAGAGAGTCCCAACACACTATATTATATTAACTATCTAACAAAAAAAAACAAAAAAAATCTGCAATTTTCTGACTGACTAGGAGTATATGTTGCCTACTCATTTGCTTCAAGAGATACATGTGGAAGTTTGTATTCAGTTTAAAATTTACACTGTTTGTATTTTGTAGCATCATCTTTATATACATCTCTCACTAGCTCATCCCATACCTCTTTCACACTAGCTCACCATATACCTCTCACTGGTAGCTAAAGCAATTAAAAAGATGCCAATAAACAATTAAAAATATTAATGTTCTGAATCTTGTGATTGCCTCCCTGATTTTGCTTAAGTTTTATAATTCTTACAAAGTAATGTATACAGTGAGTAAACAGCAGGTATGCATTGCCTATTTCCTGTAAATCAAGTTTTTTGGTTCTCCGTCTATCCCATAATGCAATACTGTCATATGGAAGTTGTCCTGTAAAAGATATGCATTGATTAGGTTGCCTTACAAACATCAGCTGTAGGGAATTTCCTTTAGCTTAGCAGTAGAGCATCGGGCTGGAGAGCCAAGGGTCGCGGGTTCGAGCCCCAGCGACGGCACTATCTTTATCACTATTCCTCCTCCTATTACAGTCCAATAAGCTACCTTAAAACATAAAATTGATATTAAGAAATTCTGCAATGTTATTGATAACCCATCATTATTAACTGTAGATATTTGGTAGACTTTTACTATTTTCAATGAACACAAAGATTTTTTTTTATCTTTCAGTCTTTGGGCCCTCCTGTTGTTTCTGTCGATACAACACAACAAAAAGGAAATTTTGGACAACGACAATATTATGGTCCATATCCTGGATACCCAGGTTATCCTGGTTACCAATCTCCCCCTGGTTATCAGAACATTCAGTATCCAGGCTATGGTCCATATCCGGGACATCAAGGGAATGTACCTCAGATGTATAATCAGGGATATCCTCCGCAGTATGGTGGACAACAAGGGCCAAACCCTATGGGAGCAAGACCAGGTCCTACAGGAACAGAAAATCTGGTTTACCCCGAGGCCTCAACACCAGGACCCCCAGGGGGGCCTCCTCCTGAAGAGCAGGCTAAAGGTCAAGAAGGACAATCACCAGGGATGGGTGGTGAAGGTGAGGGTCATCAACATCCTATACAAGATGGCAGCCAGCCACTTAGCCCAGGGAAGCAGCCACAAACTTCAGATAGTAGTAAAGGTCCAGATGTAAAACTGGATGAGCAAGGAAGACCAACTGAAGGGTATTCATCAATGCCTGTTCACCATGGGCAGCCACAACAGCCACAAGACCCAGGGAAGCAGCTTCAACCCTCAGATGGTAGAAAAGGTTCAGACATAAAACCAGATGCGCAAGGAAAACCAGCTGAAGGGTATTCATCAATGCCTGCTAACTATGGACAGCCGTATCCTGGACCAATGCCAGGTCCAGAAGGAATGTACTCGATGCCTCAATATCCCGGCCAGTATGCTCCGAGATTTCCAGGTCCATACCCCCATGGCCAACCACCACCTTATAGTCCTTATCCCAGAATGCATCCAGGTCCTAATGGTTCACCGAGGATGGCTCATCCTTATCAATATCCAAACCAACCTTCACAAGGTCCTAGTGGTTCTCCGAGGATGGCTCATCCTTATCAATATCCAAATCAACCTTCACCAGAATATGCACCAGATGCATCTGGTAAATATGAGAAAGGTATGACTTGAATCATTACACCAAGCTAAATCTCTCTATCCAACTTATCTATACCAATCTCATATCTTTCAACGAAAAATGTCTAAAGTTAGATAAAAGTAATAAAATATTAGCACTCAAAAAAGCTTTGGTTTGTGAATTTCTTGAAGATGATCAGCCATTTACCGGGTATTTCTAAATTGTCTTTAGAAGCAACTTCTGCTGAAGCTGAGAGGGAGGAAGAGGAGGAGGACGACGAGGAGGATACTGAACAGCTAGGGATGATCAAGGTTACAGAGTTATCCCCCAAGACATCAGAGGACACTCTGACCTACTTTTTTGAGAACAGAAAAAAAACCGGAGGAGGGGAAATCGAGGAAATGGACTTCCAGAAAGAGTCCGCTACAGCTATTATAACATTCAAAGACCCTGCAGGTATGATAATTGAATTTAAGGTATATTATAAGCTGATAACGAATTGAAAGATAATATTAATTTATTAGAATTAGCTGCCACTTATTTGCTCTTTCAAACTTTTAAATAATGTTTTGATATAGCATTCAATCATGATTTCCTAAAAGAAATGTTTTGAAATAAACTCTGTGAGTTAGGTCCTTAGAATATGCTCGAATATATTTAAAAAGTGACAATCTTTGTACATTTTGATGGGCTTAATACAAAGCATTGCTGGTAAATTAGAGTTATGTATATGTTAGTGATGGTCTGATGATCAATTATAATATGAAATTGATTGGTTTGCCTTTTCCGATTTCGATTATTGATTACAAATTCCATAATTGATATATTTGGTTCATCATCAAAATAAAAGTGTTAGATGTTTTCAATGTAAAATATACATCGAAAGTCATATATATTCTCATGATTTTTACTATGTGATTGATAAAACTGGATAAATATTGCTTGAAATTCATTCGTTATTGAAGAACGAAACCTAATGTATAGTTAACAACTCTGTCTATTGATGTAATAGTAGTGTTCTCACTTTATTTGAGTATTCTGTCCCATGAAATTATAAACTGATTATGCAATCCATCATCGATCGTTTTGCTATAACTGATTACATACCAATTATTGATTACTATTTTAACCCTTTCACCCCTATGTAACTTTAGTAGACTCTACCATGCATTGATCTGGATGAGTCCATTATGATCTACAGTAGTGGTGAAAGGGTTAAACCGATCAGTAGAACATGTGTAATGATGTAATGATCACCGGTAAACTGGTAGAGTACATGTCTGTCTTGTGATGTTAGCAATGCCAGTAATTAGTTCAGGAGTACAGTAAAACATGTTTAGTACGAACATGCTTATTTAGATTTCCTGGGTATTGCAAACTGATTCTAATTCCCCGGTCAGCTCAACTCCTCTTACTTTTTTTCTAATCATATGATCATATTGCGAGTTTCACATACTTCGAGAAGTATTGTCTGTTATGAAGCAAATCAGCGCTCTCCTTAGGTGAAGTTCATTGTTATTTTTAACACAGTAGTACAAAACCAAATTTTTGAAGTCAGAAGTCACGCACCAGTGACCTCGACCATGGTCTAAGAGAGGCGCTCAAGGGGCAATTGTCAGCTACTTGCTTTTATACGTTTTGTATGACTACTGAACACAGCGAGTAGTGTTCTCGATGACATTTTATAGGTGTTGGGTTGTTTATCAAAAATATTTGTTTATGCTTTGTACATGATATCTATAGACTTCTGAAGTACAGTGAAGTATGTTTTTCGATGACAATCTCACTGTAAGGTGTTGAGTTGAGACCGAGGCTGCTGATCAGGTCAAGGTCACAATGTTGGATTTTGTCAATATTGACTGTGAGGTTATGATATAACAGATATGTCAGATAATGAGGTTGTGAAAGACGTACTCAATCAGAATTTCATCAGATATGTGAATGCAATAATATATCAACAACAATCCTTTAAAACAATCTTTTCACATGTGATTTGGCTTAACACCAGTAACCCTTTCACCCCGTGTTACTTTAGTAGACTCTAACATGCATTGATCTGGATGAGTCCATTATGGTCTACAGTGGTATAAGCGTTAACCCTTAGGCTGCTACATTGATTTCTATGTAAAGGGAC
>JAUMHH010022115.1:0-10675 GCA_032359455.1 Chlamys rubida | reverse complement strand
TTACAAGGTTTCAGTTTTATGGTTGTAATTTACAAGGTTTCAGTTTTATGGTTGTAATTTACAAGGTTTCAGTTTTAATAGGTTGTAATTTACAAGGTTTCAGTTTTATAGGTTGTAATTTACAAGGTTTCAGTTTGAATAGGTTGTAATTCACAAGGTTTCAGTTTGAATAGGTTGTAATTCACAAGGTCTCAGTTTTATAGGTTGTAATTTACAAGGTTTCAGTTTTATGGTTGTAATTTACAAGGTCTCAGTTTTATGGTTGTAATTTACAAGGTCTCAGTTTGAATAGGTTGTAATTTACAAGATCTCAGTTTGAATAGGTTGTAATTTACAAGGTCTCAGTTTTATGGTTGTAATTTACAAGGTCTCAGTTTAATAGGTTGTAATTTACAAGGTTTCAGTTTGAATAGGTTGTAATTTACAAGGTTTCAGTTTTATAGGTTGTAATTTACAAGGTTTCAGTTTTAATAGGTTGTAATTTACAAGGTCTCAGTTTTATAGGTTGTAATTTACAAGGTTTCAGTTTTATAGGTTGTTATTTACAAGGTTTCAGTTTGAATAGGTTGTAATTTACAAAGTTTCAGTTTTATAGGTTGTAATTTACAAGGTCTCAGTTTTAATAGGTTGTAATTCCTTATAATTTGTTACGGTTGTCTCCCGCGTTGATAACAGAAAGAAGTCATTATTTCTGTGATGTTAGTTAATTTCACATGTTATCTTTAAATATTTTTCATTTTAGACTGAACACTATATTTTGTCAAAAGCTAATCAATGACATTAATATGGTGTTTACATATTCATCATAAAGTTGTTGTTGTTTTTGGTGTGAGAATTGAAATATACTCGTTATTTTACGTCTTGTTACCATTTCTATGTTTCCATTTAGTTGCCAAATATGTCTGTGCCATTATGATCCCAAGGATGTTAATGATAAAATGTCTCTTTCTTTTCTTTAAAAGTCTTAGTAGTGAAACATGTTAGCTGGATCAACTATTTTGTATTTTCAATGACATTAATTTACAATTTGTTTAACTTTATTAAAAAAGTACATACAAATGAACATTGTCTATGATGTATTCATTTTTCAGTCATGTTGCGTTTTTCAATTTACAGCACATAACAGTAATATGCGATACGAACAAAACGTTTACAATTTCGACAACGGCGCCGAGCTGAAGTTGCGCCAAAGGTAATCCTTATCTTTGATGTCTTAAGATTGTTTTTATCATATCTTCACTATCCTTACGTTCCATAACAGGCTTTCAGGAACTAATATTTCAATGAAGTATTTTGGGTAGTTTTAAGCCATTAAACGTCAATTGAACCATATCATGATATAATAACGAGACAGAATCAAAATCACGTGACAAACAATAAAACTCCAAAATTGATTCATATTAGTAACTAAATTGTGGAAAAGTGGATTGCTGAGTGTTCAAGATGTCTGAGGAGGAAATCTGCTACCAATGAGAGAACAATGGTGTCCATATCCACGACCAAACCGCTCAAATTGGTATGTATGCATTTTCTAACCCTGAAACCATCGAATAAACGTTCAGCACACTCATAATTACGGACCACTTCACGCGATATGCTGTCGCCGTCCCTACGAGGAATCAGACGGCCAGGACGACAGCAGAATCTTTTGTCATCAACGTTGTCGTCCATTACGGTATGCCAAAACGGATACATTCAGACCAAGGCCCCCGAAGTAAGCTGATGAGGGAGCTCTGTCAGTTAACAGACATTGCGCGTTCTAGGACAACTCCATATCACCCCAGGGTAATGGTCAGTGTGAACGTTTCAACCGGACACTGTTAGGTATGTTGGGAACTCTTAGAAGTGTTAATCGTATGAGTGTAAGGAATGCTGTTTTCATGCAAGAAGCCTATAACATTGCTTCAGATTCCTCATTATGACTCCTAGGGTTGACTTAGTATTCTTTCTTGGCTTGGTAATATGGAAACCGGAACTGAGTTTCTCGGACAGGGTAACCCCGAGGTTGATGTGATGGTCGAGTGAGTAGAAGTAGCCAGACCTGAAGCCGTAGTTTATCGATTTTAGTATCTTATTCCGATCAAAATGTTCCAGGATATGTTTACGGATAATGTGCTCTAGCTTGCAAGAGACACAGGTCTGTAATTTTACATTCTTCTCGAAGACGGATGTAACATTATCATGGCGCCAATCTGCTGGTAGCTTACCTCCGTCGACCGAGCACTGAAAAAATGCGCTACAAAGCAGGTACCAACTGTTTGGCACATTTCTTCAAACTGGCATTGGATAACTATCGGGTCCTTGGCAAGTGTTGATGTTGTCGACGAGTTTCTCTACACCGTCTGGGACATCTCTGTGATGTCTATAGTTCGCTCAGTACCTTGGCGTTCTCCTTCACGTCATTGACGAGTTGTCCCAACTTCACCCACATTGTCTGCATCTCCAGAAAGGCTTGTTGTTATCATAGAGTCCCTTCTGAATGACGTCATATATATAATTCTTACATTCATCAGCTAGGGCTTGTTGGTGAACACGAGGTCCAGCATGTTTGTGCAAGGCCATGTTCCCAGGAGAGGTCGATGTGTGCCTGCTGAACCACTCTTCCAGTCGCTATCCAGGCAGTTGAAGTACCTTCGCATTTTTCTACAGAAGTAAATGCGAAATACAGAGCATGTTTCTTGGTGTTACAATGGGGCATGTAGAAAGAGCCAACGTGAAGATCCTCGACACCACACATCTCCCTTTAGACTGATAATAGGTAGGCGTTGCGTTGAGCACCATTTCTATGGCGGGACTTTGCGTTTCCATCAAAGAGTGAGTGGATGCATGTTATATATATACAATATACCAGTGATGTTACCTAGTCCGTTTTTGTGGTATTTAATTAAATGAACGATTTTAAAGTTTATAATTTGTTTCTTTTTATATTACCCTGGCTGCTGTGAGGACGTTAAACCCCAAGCAAAGATGCATCAGACATATCCCAAGGTGACCACCTTATCAAATGTTGTGAGCTGAACTAGGAAAGTCTAGTCATGGTAGTTTGCCAGAACTTGTTGGTCAAAGTGCTATCAGTGCAGAACTTCAAACGACTCAAATCAATAAAAAAACGTAATATTGTGGAGATATTTAGTCTGCAGCTTTTTGAAGTGAATGACCATCAAGTTTATCAAAATTAATGATATCGAACATGGTACATACAAACTTCTCAAAATTTAAGGGCTTCATTTATACAACAAAGAGTTATTTTCATAAATACTGGAACAATACAGTACCATTCATTGTCATAGTCGAGATATTTGAACAACCCTATTGGTCTTTAATACACTCTAAGCACCAGTTCTGCTCACGACTTGTTTCAAAAAGTGAGGCACGAATATGAAATTCAGAACATCTTTACATCAGCAATTACCGAGTCCAATTCACAGGTCGTTTTTTTCTGGTATTTGAAATCATGTCTGCGAGTCAATCAATGTAAGGTAAACTCGACGTAAAAAGAGGAAAATTGAAATGCCTAGTATTCAGTTTGAATCAAACTAGAACCAATTTAAGCATAATTTCAAAACAGTTGAAGCTAAAATTGCTGGTAAAGTTATTCAAAATGTCAAGTTTTTTCTTTATTCCTAAAATTCCACTTGAATGGATAAGAAAACAAATTCCTGGTAGGCTTCCAATAGAAGTCCCAGCTCCACTCAATTGGTATGATTAAAACACCCATCTGCTTATCATCACTGAATATGCAACATTGTGAAAAGATTCATGTAGCACAACCAATGTTTATATGCGACGTTTCCAGTACAGTATGTCACCTTCATTAGACAAATTATCAATGAAGCATAAACATGTACACAAAGGTGTTAAATATGTACGAGTTGTCCACAAATCGATGTCGATTCGTTTACACTGTAAGCATATGTACAATTAGTTGTTATATATCTACCGAAAAGAATCATTTCAGCTAAGCTTTGTTTAATTATTGGTCATAGATGTAAGCGAGTCTATGGTTGTGCTACATGAATCTTTTCACAATCCATACTTACCAACCTAAAATTTTATGAATATGAAACACTTTTCTGTTTAGAGATATGTGTTGAAATACTGCAAATCAATCTTATTCATTTTTTTTCTGTTTGAAGGAACAACTCGACAACATGTTCCCAGACATCGGTTTTATTTTGTCACTGTTATAAGTAAGTGTACATGTCCTTATGAGCTCTTAGCAGCCATTCTCCTGTCCCTCTCCTCGGCGATGGACAGTTTCACACCCTTACCACGGGGTAACGAGATCCAGGGCTTGTTGCCTTTACCGATCACGAAGACATAGCTCAATCTGAAAACATAAAAAAATCTTTTACTAACAATTCATGTAAAATGCAACATCTTATCATATTTACTGTTAACAACTTAATTTATTATAAACACCACAAGTACTGTTTCTGTGACAAGATGGTATTTTTCTAGCCACAACAATAACATGTCTGTAATTTTAGTCTGAACACAAATAATTCGGACTGAATACAGTGCGTCTGAAGTAATACAGGTTTATTAAACTTTGATCCACCACCATTCTAAAGGCTCCATACTGCATGTATCAAGAGGTCCTGCAGATGTCCACTTACCGTGTTGCAAATGTGTGTCCTAGAGCGTCCTTGATGTGTACGATGTCAAAGGAACCTGGATGTCTCTCCCTGTGTTGGATGACACCTACTCGCCCCAAGTTATGGCCTCCAGTGATCATACACAGGTTACCTACAACACACATAGTCCTGCAATACATTTCTGCACCAATTTTGTTGTCGGTTTCACATCTCCGAGTTGCTCAATCCCAATACATTTTATGGGTCTGTTGCCATACAAACTTATGACAGATCAATATTAACAAAATTAAACAACAGAAAATGCCATAGGTAATTTATCCACTGAATATTTTAATTATGACTGTGTGATATGCACAACCTTTTAATTCCAAGGCAACAATCACTTGTATCAAATCATTGGTAATGCCCTTCAAACACAGGTCAGTGGGCGACCGTTGAGAGAAGTTTTTCTTGGCCTCATTTAGACTATACACGATCACTGAGCAGATCTGGGATAGCTTCGAAAGGGCCACTGATGATGACACAGAATGTTCAAACCCCAGACAATAGTTAATTTATTTACATACCATTTCCCCAATGAGTGATGCAAAATTAAATTTGCAATTAAATTTAAATACATCATCTTTCTTGAGTGTGCTACAGTTGCTAACATTACCAGAGATTGCAGAAAAATCAATTGCTTTTTCACTACTCGGGACTGTTCATCTCTTACCGGAATCGAATTTGATGAACTCCTTCATTTTTCCAGTGCCAATGTCCACCATGACGGTGTCGTTGACCTTGGCTAGGGGGTCAGGGTAGCGGATAGTCCTGGCATCATGAGTGGTCAACATCGGTACACCCTTAGCTCCCACGGTTACTCGCTTCACTCGGCACAGTTTGTACTAAAACATAATACAATGTATACAAACATATCCATGTATGACTCAAGCTTTTTTGCATGCCATCTTTCACTTATAATACTTTATTAGCTACTGGATAAAATCGGCATCATGCGGATTCCAAAACCAGACTGTTTTTAACCGTTTAACAAAAAAAATGATCCTCACTAATGTGGAAAGGGCCTCTTGTGCATTCAAAACACATATTTTTCTCCTTAACTCATTCACCCCTGAAATTCATTATGGACTATTCCAACCTTTGAATTGGAAGAGTTCATACGTGTCTTCAGGGGTGAATGAGTTAAATTTAAGAAATCCTAAACAAGGAATGCAGACACCCTGTTTCACAAAAATGCTGTACAACATGTTGAACTCATAAAGGCACAAAGTATATAAGTTGTATGGCCCTAGCAGAATAAGCTGCAGTACTTGGTTTATAACTGACCTAAATGTAAAAGCTTAACAGGCCAAACAGACATAAGTACCAACACCACACTTTGTAGTCTTGCAATTTAGAATTTACATAGTGATGGACAATAGGTCTGTCATATACAGATTTCCTATAGGCCAGATCTAACCAAGAAAATCTAACTTAATTTTATGTATACTAGGCACCCTACATTAAGGGGACGGTTCGTATATTTACCTTGGCCTCCTCTGGTTTGATGCGATGAACTGTAAATCGTCCTTTTACATCATACAGGAGTCTGAAGTTCTCGTTTGTCTTCTCAATGGTGATGACATCTGAAAAACACAAGTTTATTTGTAACTTTAAGTTTTAATATTATCGTGGGGTTCTGTTTCCCCTTTAAAAGTCTCCAGATGTTCAAGTCATTGGCAATGCCCTCCAAACACTAGCTTGTGGGCGACCGTTGACGTAAGTTTCTCTTTGCCTCATTGTGACCATACCTGATCATAGAATAAATCAGGAATAGCTTCGATAGGGCAGTTTTCCATTTGTTTTTGACAGGTGGCAATTCTTCAATTAAGTACTAAAAACAAATATTTTCAGAAACATTTGGGAAATAAAACAATGACTTGTTTTTCTTGTAGCAATAGCATTAGCCTATTCAAAAGTAGGGTCCCAGACAATTGAGAAATTACGTCACATAAAGGATTTTGACACATAGCTGTTCGAACAGGAGATCCCATCGTGGTCTCATTAAAACCCAGTTGCCAACAAAAAGAGTCTGCTATTTATCAACTTTGAGCCAGCTAACCCCCCATGTATAAGAGGTCAACCTTGTGGCACTTGAACTAAATCAGCAATTTTTAAAGTCAACTTCCTATTTCACAACTAAATGAGGACACTATTCCAGAGAGATCTGTGTTTCTATCATCATAAGATCTGTATTAGTTCTATCCAAGTTTGATGTTCAACTCTTCCCTTCTCTGATGATCGGTCAGATTGATAGTCATGCAAGCTAGTCAACAATTAGATACATAGAGTAAAGTTTGAATTCAATGACTTGAAAAGTGAGGGGAAAAAAGAGCAAGAGAGATTTTGAATTTCTTGCAGCCCCTGAATGCACCAAGCAGTTTAACATCGGATTCTTCCAAACGTTATAAAATTTGAACGTAACAAATAAGGACCAACAGGAAGTGAAAGTTAAGAAGGATCTCTGATAGAGTTACCGAGAAATGGAATTAACAGAATTTAAGCTCTAAATCCAAGATGGTAGACTGGCAGCCATCGCTTTTTATTGATCTTTTTTTCCCTCTTCCAATCATTAATAAAATAAGACACGCACAACTCAGGACTACGGAGAATCTACATGTAAAACTTGGTAATCCATCAGGTAGGGTAGGGACTATAAATGGATTCTGTTGCAGATTAAGGTAACTACTTGGTCTAGATTGAATTAAATACAAACATCAGAGAAGCATGTACACAGTGATGGTCATTATGATCATTCAATTTAACATCTTTGTATCTTTTCAATTATCAGAATGTGTTTCTGATAAAGATTGAAAATAAAATTGTCCCAGAAATATATTCAAACATGTATCAAATCATTGGTAATGCCCTTCAAACACAAGTCAGTGGGCGACCGTTGACAGAAGTTTCTGTTGGCCTCATTTAGACTATACACGATCACTGAATTGATCAGGGATAGCTTCGAAAGGGCCTTTATTTTTTTTACAAATCAGGAGCACTGAACCTGAAATTCTTCAGAAGCAATGTCAGTGTGCAAGTTTGAGCTCCTCCTGGCGACGTGTAGCTCCTTGCTATAAATTTCTAGTGACACAACTGTTCTAAACATGCAATACAACTATTGGGTAACGTCACTGTACCCAAATCGGGACAGTTCCAAAAATGTTTGTTCATTATAGATACCATCAACTCTTCATTTCTATCACAATTTGATATTTCGGGCACATGGTTCTATAAAAGAACGCGAAATACCATCAGAGTTAGGTAGGCCCTTGAACCGGCATTGCTGTACCAGAAAAGGGATATTTCGGCGAATATTTTTGGGGATAAACGATCGATATCGGCAGAAACTATGCGTAGCTGAAATAGTTTAGAGTCTTCTGATTAAATTTCTTCTCCAAACTAGCATTAGTTTTGATAAAATAGACTTTTGAAAAAAGATATCCAAATTAATAGGGTCGCACAGCACGTAAATCAGGAAAGTCTTGTTTTGGTAATTATTCTTACCTTTAAATTGTCCATGTAAAGATAATCAGCAGCCAATAAAGCTTAATAGTTTAATTGTCATGAACAATATTATCAAATAAAAACTGTATACATAAAAGTACTTCTTTGTATTGAATGACAGGTTCTTGGGCCGTTTTCCCACAAGTGTTCCGTTTTAGGTACAGTGATGGTACCATTGATTGAAATTTCAACCGATAATGGGTTCACTTGGCATCATACACCTCTTCCAATGCAGTAATTTGTAAGAATAATCCATGCTTTCTTGCATTTTAAACACATTTTTGTTAGGATCTATCTGTTTAAATCTATTTCAATACTCACCCATAAAACCAGCTGGGTAGTCCTTGGCAGTTCTCACCTTCCCATCAACTTTGATCAGCCTCTGGTTAACGATCTTCTTTACTTCGTCGTATGTGAGGGCATACTTTAGTCTGTTACGTAGGAAAACGATCATGGGGAGACATTCCCTCAATTTGTGTGGGCCAGTGCTAGGTCGAGGAGCAAAGACACCACTCAGTTTGTCAAGCATCCATGACTTGGGCGCCGTCAGGCGCTTCATAGATTTCCTACGTCCTCGATAACCCTGAAACATTACATTTAGGAGTATTTGAAACGAAACTGCTACAACAAAACGGTACATAAAGGAAGAGCCTGCACGTCAGTATTTTCATGCTATAAATTGATTCCAAAATGAATGGCCCACCAAGAGCACAGGCGCTTGTTCCGATCCATAAATGTTAAATGATACTGCAAAGTATGACAAATGAAATCTAGGTTGTTGTCATACCATGAGCACAGCGTCTTATTTTGATGAACAGATAAGCAAAAATGTTTATGATACTGCATCGTATGACAAATGAAATCTAGGTTGTTGCATTTGTAATACCATAAAAAATATCGTACACTCTGTACTAACTAAACGTTCTACCGTGGCAAGTGTTTGATCATGTTATGAACAACGTCGCAGGTTAATCTTCACCGATACTTGCTCAATTTATTTAAAAAGAATAAATTCTAAAGCAACAAATACTCATTTTAGAATCCCCAATTTATCCAAGTTTCAGAGATTACATGACACGATCACATCGGCAATGAAATGGGCAAGCGACATGTTTTCATAAACTTAAACATGCAGAACTGTAAGTTTAGAAAAGGATTTATTTACTTATTCGAAGCCATGTGTGGAAAATACCATGTCTTTTAATAACTTTGATGTTTGGTTATTGTATATATCTAATAAATTTGTATTTTAGTACAGTGTAAGAGTAAGGATTGAACGGATTGCGTATCACATGTCAGCAAGTAGACCCACCATTTTGGCTATATACAGTGAAAAGACCGTTCTACTAAACCGGAAGTATGATCATCACGGAATATAGAAATACCAAAACGGACTAAAAAGGTCCGAAATTGACCAAACCGAAACGGATAGAAACTAATTCTGCTTCTCAAAGAAAACATTTTATCGGGCTGTTTTTAGTAAATTAAAACTTAAAGGACAATTTTAGAGTGGAACGAATGTGATTGGATTATGAATTTATTTTTGAAATATAAGCTTAACATTAACGTAAAAATATGTTAAAACTACATTCGTTTCAGCTTAGACATTGCTTACTTACAACTTGACGGTATACTTTTGATTTTAATAAGACTCCAAATGAAATGATTTGCTTCAGTAAAATAGATCAAATTCATCATCGGTAGTGATGCTGCATGAGCTAGTATGAGCTGTTTTTATAAATTTGCAACAATTTGTATAGGGCCCTATATGTTTGTCCGATTCTGTCCATTCCGGTGATTAATGCTTCGCAATTCCAACATCCGGTGTCATGGCTGACGTACCGAAAGTAGGGTCGAGAAGTCAACATAGGAGTTTGCAGACAGGTTTTCTTGTTTTACCTCCTCTGTGGGTTAAATCAAACTGCCGATAAACACTTTATAGGTAATCATGGATCCGTCTGGGGATATGGAAGGCGTGAACTGGGGAAGCTTTGAAGCCTTTGATATGCTTGAGGCTGATGAAGACAATCTCGCACCCGATACCAGTTCGGTAACTCGTGTTTATTTGAACTGCGATTCAAATGATAGTCAACGGGAAGAGCTTAGATCAGAAGACATGGAACCTACGGATTTCTCATCTGGTGCCAAAATGTCACAGCAGCATTCCTCTTCAAATGACGGGTAAGATCCCCGCCTAGTCTACTGTGAATTAGCCTAGATCTGTAGATAATGTTACACAAATTCTAGACGAAACGTCTGGCATCTAACGAAGACAGAATTCATAAAAAATAAAATAAATAAACCACTTATTGAGTGGGGAAAATCTAGGCCCGCCGTACTGTACAGTAGGGGGTTATTTTCTGTTTAACCCTTTCGCTGCCACAGTGAAAACCCTTGTCTTGTCTTGTGTTGTAATTCCCTCCTGTTGTAGGAGAACCAGCAAAAGCTGTACTTATGTTGGGTACAGTGCATATGGGAGACAATCCCTACATACTAGTGGTGCTAACAATCTAGTATTATATTAGATTACTGTA
>JAUMHH010022114.1:0-24920 GCA_032359455.1 Chlamys rubida | reverse complement strand
AATGGCAGACACTAAGATAATTACGTTAGAACAACACACATGTAATGGCAGACACTAAGATGATTACGTTAGAACAAAACAAATGTAATGGCAGAAACTAAGATGATTACGTTAGAACAACACACATGTAATGGCAGACACTAATATGATTACGATGACGACCGTAAAAGTTCAGCAGCATCAAGGGTCTCTTAGGTAAAATATAACCAAGGGCTGTTAGTAATTTATAAGTCACTCGGCCACATTTATTCAGACAATCCTTGTACTTCCAGTGGGTTTTCAAGTACTTAATCAACTGAGAATCTGACAAAGAAATCCTCTAAACAGGACGGACGTTTATGTTACTACTGAGAAAAGGTAAGTTAACGACTGTTAATCAAATGCCGTTAAGTTTGTTATAAAGTTTACGAGGGAGACGATCAATATTTTTTTTCATTTTGTAGATAGATGCTGGGGAGTTGTTTGGGGTTACATTTGTATTCTGGAACCAGACTTGTCGGAAGATAAAGAGAATATGTTTAACTCTTGAAAGCCATATTATTCAGAGGTTGCACATCACCAGTATATCTAAATGTTAAGATAAAATGTCGGTTATGTAACCAATTGAATCAATTTTGAATTCACACATTAAAACACTACAAAAATTAGCATTTATTTTAAAGTGATATTGCACGATACTTGAAAATTGAGGGGAGACAACTCTAGTAGTACAAATTCTACAAAAACGTGTATTTAAAAATATATATATTTAAGAAGAAAGCTTATCAGAATTGTTTAACTTTGTTGAGAGAAGCAGTTTAATTCCTAGATTATCCTATATCCGTGTTTCCTGCAGTATATATACCCTGTAATTAAGTTACAATTTAGATTCATTCTGTACAATACATATATCGCGACCTTGATCATGACAGGATCTAAATGCAGACAATCCTAATACACTCCTTTGTTACCTAATCAATGACCAAAAACAGCAGTAAATGGTAAATCAAACTATAAAGAACGTTTCTCCCTTATAAACACATTTTGTTGACATTACACATTATCACGGCATAACCTTGAACTGTCCGATCTTTTGTTGTCAAAGCAAAAATCAATTTGTGTAAGAGCGACTTGCATGCTAGTTGTTTGACAAGGCTGTCCTGTATCCATTCTTTCCCTAATATGATTGTTTGGGAGTTGATTTTATTTGCGGTTTTTCTATCATAATCTAATTTTGCCAGAGTGCATTTCACCTTGCTTCGTCTAAGACTGAATGATCTTGTGTGTTTGTGAAAGCTTTGATTACAAGCGATACATGTGTGCCACAAAAATTTGTACCCCATATCATCGCCAGTCTCTTGGTTTGTAAACAGAAATCAGAAGTATTATTATATGCCATCTATATAACAGCATTTCTAATTGGACTAATTTCATCACGCGACGGGGAAATTAGTTCTCGAGTCTCGAGGCCTTACAGAAAAAAATCAAGATGTATAACCCCTAAGTTTCGAGTTACTGAAAAGGCAGTTTTAATGCCGCCTGTGCCTGAGAATGCAGGATTAATATTTTAGTAGAATAAGATATTTATCACCCCTGTAATAGAAAAGCATCATTCTATGTTTCCCGAAATTAATCATGTTTCACTCAGGCTTCAATCTCGTGAACCATTTTTAATTTCGGGAGCATTTGATCAGGTTTTCCTTCCCCGATGGCGAAACATGTATACAATAATATAGTATTGCTTGTATTGTCCTGAAATAAACCCATCTAAGAGCGTGTTTTGTGATCGTTTATGACATATCCTTTTGCAATATACATGTAAAAAATGACTTGCAAAAACAACAAGATGTTTTGGTAATAAACTACCTGCTGAACTGATCAGCAGGTCAGGAGAATATTTATTTATATATCTCTATCGATTTGTATCATAATTTAGCAAAATGTCAGGTTAATTCACTTAAAGCCAAATTGCACTAAATGGTTTGTGCTCTCAAATATGTACACATATAATACATAAAATGGCAAAACAATAACGGGAAAAAAACTGAACACAAATCAATTTACATGTACGTCTATTCTAAGAAGTTTACGTTACTAAGGAATATACATGACACAAGCGATGACAACAGTTTGATTTGTCAAATAAATTGACAAAATTGTCTGAATCAATCAGAGTGTGCTATCCTCAGCTACACTGTAATAAGACATGCTAGTTGTTCGCACGCTATACTATATGTGTATAATCGTTGTGTTGGGAACTCATTATTGGGAGGAAAACAAAGAAGCATGCTTCCCTACTACATGTACAAAGGACAATGAATATTCTGTTATGCCGAAGTGTATCATGCACCATTGCCATGTTTTGTCTACTTTAGTCGCCCGTAACTTAACAATGATGTCCATACATTGTATACGCGTACATGTATAACATGACGGATCAGTTAAGGAGCCTTATAGACGAACTATAATAATATGCTTTATTTTATACTGAATATACATTGGCCTTCAGAACATCATAGTCTCTGTTCATAAGAAGTGTATTTTCTAAAGCACAAGTTTTTTGTCTGGCTTACTAGTATAGTATACACATATATATGTTCACTATATAATAAAGCGAGAAGCGAAATGTTCTCCTATAGTGGAATGGTAGAGACACCATTTTTCCTCAAAATATTTGTCAAAGGGACGCCATGGTTTGTAAATCGTAGGTTGGCGGGACACAACTCTTCCTTAATATAGAGTCGGAGTAACACAAGGCTCAATACAAGGGAGGGACAGGGCAGTACGCGCCCTTGTATTAGGTTGGAGGAACACAAGCTCACTCCTACACTCTAGGTAGGTTGGAGGAACACAAGCTCACTCCTACACTGTAGGTAGGTTGGAGGAACACAAGCTCACTCCTACACTGTAGGTAGGTTGGAGGAACACAAGCTCACTCCTACACTCTAGGTATGTTGGAGGGACACTACGCTCGTAAAGTATTGGGTCGGAGGAACACAGGGATTGGAGAAACACTACGCTCCCTTTGTATTGGGTTTAAGTAAAACAAGGCTCACTACTTGGTAGATTGGAGAAACACTACGCTCCCTTTGTATTGGATTTAAGTAAAACAAGGCGCACTTCTTGGTAGGTTGGAGAAACACTATATATTCACCAAATGATAAGAATGGACTCATACTAAAAGTCTGTGACGTAGAGAGAAGAACGAGGATGGTAAGATTTTATTATCTTAACAGAGACTCGAATGAGACTTAGACAGCTAGAATTTTAATTGTGAGATGTGATTATTCTGTCTTCATTACACAGTCTTTTGATTTTGTTTTCCCTTCGCTAACATCCCTCGTTCAGGAAAACCTTCATGTCCAAGTCAAATGATGTGAATTTACACGTGTGACAAACACAAACACTAGTGTTACAAATAGCATTGGTATTCGACATATTGCCGACTATTTTACTTTGTTTTCCTTTGCTTAAAAGGGGTACTGTTTGAACGTGTGTAAAGTAGAAGACATAACGCTTCATATAAAATAAATTTGATGAGTATCATATTCCACATCTATTAGGTACATGTACATGTAGCTGAATTGTATATGTCGCGCTCAAAGTGACTCCAATGGTATGTTTAGTGGACAAATGTTCCACAATAATATTCTACCGATACCCGATCTAATATTTTCTTTTTTTGATATATTATAATTGAAAGATGAATTCAGTGATCAATGTCAACCTATGATTCAATTAATTATTGATTCTGTCAATAACGTTTGTTTCTGTTACTTTCCATGTATACATGTAATATAGAAATATATTACGAAACATATTTGTACCCATGTCTGTATATGAAGAACTATAACACAACATTTATTACAAAGAAGGCTTTCATTTAGGGCCGCTTTCCACTTTGATCTCAATTATATTTTAACGGAAAAGTTGATTCATTATTTTATTTGGTAAGGTACATATAGACATAGATTTGGTAGTTATTGTGTTTTATTATCTACATGGTAGCTAGTTGAACAAGATAATTAAATGTCTACATTGTGTACCTTCTTTAATCCAAACTTAAAACAACAGTGATTGACAGACGAGCCTCCGGTATGCTACATATATGTATCAGACAAATACAAAAAAATACATCTATGGTGGCATATTTCTGCAATCGACTTTCGACTTACGCGTTAACTTTGTCGACATTACGAGCAGTTAACCATTCATTTTCCAAGACATTACCACGTGACTTACATATATGTTGCTGATATATAAAACCTAAAATAAGGCAAGCCTGTGCTTAAACCTACTGTTTAAAAGCTGTTAGTACATCACGTGATAATGTCTTGGAAAATGATTGGCTAACAAAGACGTTTTGTTTTGCATAAATAAGTGGCAATTCGATGTCACATCTCAGCATTAACATGAAAAAAAGCTGAGTTACCTACCAAAATTTTCTCGGAAAATGTAAATTTATGTCGAAATAATTTAAACGTTATATACGTTTTATATATAGATAGATACCTCAATTTTACAATTATTGATTAAATTGAAATCACAATTAAGGAGAACGAGTATGGTATTATGGTATAATAAGTATTCGTCATATGTTCTTATCCCTGATTTGAGTAATGTATTATCACCTATTAGATACGTTTTATGTGACTTGATAGGTATATCTGGATATGTGTCTTAAACCACAGACAATGCGGAAAGTACTAAGGTAACTTTACCACTTAGTAATGTTTTTAAACATTAGGTATCAATCTATAACCATTCATCCATCCATCCATCCATTTATTTACTGGATACATTATCTTTGTTTTAACTACTTCATCGATGAAAAGACAAACATATTTATAGATTTTATCTTGTATGGCAGTAAAATATAGCCACATGTACAAGGGCATGAACGGGTTGGCAATGTTTGGCAATGAAGGTGATATTTATCAATCAAAACCTGTTTGATGAAATGTGATTTATCGTGTTTTTAACTTTAAAACACTCATTGAAAAGTACATGTTCTGACTTTAATAAAATCCATGAAATAGTTTGAATAATGATTTTCAGTTCGTATTTCTCATACAATTTCACTTATTTTCCCGATCAGTTGATCACATGCAACAGCAATGAATTCGAACAAATCGCAGGTTTCCGTGTCTTCGGTGTTTTGGGGTATTTCTAATGCATGAACATTCCAAAAACTATTACGTGCTAAAAACCGACGACGTATCCCATTACGATGCATTACGTATATGGCGACATAGTTTCTAGATCTGAATATAGGTCGGTGTGAATTTTCGGTATTGGTATCTTTTAATCATACTTTATTGATTTTCTATTTAACTGCATAGTAACACTACACTTATAGTAATGAAAGTTAATGGAAAATATTCTAGAAATCTCAGTAGAGTAATATTTAGTAAAAAACGAGCATGATTAATGTTGTAAGATCTTGATGACGACAAAATTGAGAACACGGCCATTTTCATGTTCAAACAAAGCAAAAACAGAAGATTCACAGTTGTCATCAGAGGATGTACCACGTTACATGTCATATGAAGTGTACAATGTATTACTTTATATTATGTAAAACTACGGTGTAATTCCGAGCGTAGGCGACGTTTCCCAGCAAGGAATAATGATATTACACTGTTGAAAGGATACATCAAACAGGTTGAGGCCCTGCTGACATAACTTAGTTATAAACTTCTGATTATCTTTACCGAGAACATTTTTATGAACAATGTATCCACTTGCAACACGCGAAGTTAATTAATTTGCATAATTTGAGATTACATTAAAAGTGAAACTTCAAAGACGATAGCCTCCTTACTTACCACATGTTGATTAAATGCAGACATTATGCGAGTAGAGGTATTTAGTAGCACGAAGACAATTACAATAATTTGATATGAAGATGCTTTATGCGGGTCCCCTAGTCCAACAGTAACAAACCCAATCCTTGGAATGAATTCACGAGATGTTTTTTCTTTCAGAAATTTGTTTGCAATAATACATGAGAAACAGCAGTAAGAGATGACTCAGTGAAAACAGTAAAAGAAGTGTGTGTTGTATATATATATAATATTATGAAGTGAAGGTGTTTTATAAGTGTCCTAAGTGATAACGACGGTATGGTCCAATGTGGACAGTTGACAGTTGGTTCCAACAAAAAATAAAATCCGCTGCTGAAATATTGCATAGAATTAATAGCGAAAGTGCGGACGAAAGAAAGTAGAAAGCATGGTCTTTTAACAATATATGAAGGAAGTGTTACACATTAAGTATATGAAAATGCATATATTGGTTGTAATAAACATAATGTATGTAATATATGGTTATATCAAAGCAACATATAGTGTGTTATAGAGTTATAAAGGGACAGGTATATTATAATGTGTTATAGAGTGTATAAAGGGACAGGTATATTACAAGTACATAAATAGGATGGGTGCAATTTCAGAAGTAAAGTGATAGCTATTAATAGCATGCAAAGAGAAAGGGCTATATAAATAGCATATTAAATGAATGTCATACATGTATAAAGAGTATATAAATATATTTTTCCAATATATTTTGTAATTGTCGCGGCAATTCGACTATGTAACACGACATCGAACACCTTATCGAGAAAAATTACACATCAACATCAATTTCAATCGTTTGTAATCTATATGAAATCAGGGTTAAAGTCATGTAAAACCATCATATATAACAGAATTTCCTATTAGAAACTGAAAATCAAATAGGAACATATCCCCGTTCATGTGTTATATTACATATTAAGACCACAGACACCTTCCTTATATCAGGTGGCTCGTTAACGATATTGGAGAAGCGCGTGTTACCAGGAAATATATTGCAAAAACCATCTCCCCTTAGATATTCAAACCTTGCAAAGCCTTTAAAGACTCAACATGATATGTGTAAGTGTACACTGTCGAACATGAAACACTTCCATCAACACATAGCTAATATAGCATAGGCTTCATTGTGAAATGCATGTAAAAAAAAAACCAATTAAGTCAAAGTCATATATCACTTAGCTTACAACTGGTCTTGTATTCCGGCGTGTAAACATTACATTTGATCACAAAGTCTCTTCGTTCCTTAGGATGCTGAGAAACATGAAGTCTTGATGACGCACAGAGATATAACGTATCACAGAAATTGATTGGTTGTCTCCTGATAGCAGACCAATATTGTAGGCATCTGTTTTATCATATAGATTCTGATCAGGATCACAATGACCATTTCGATTACAAAGTTCAGATAACGATCAAGAAAACAATGAGAGTTACTCATGTCGAAACATTCATGGGGTTACAATGGGGTAAACATTTCAAAAAATACATTTTTCATTATAATACCCGGTTATGATTATTAGTAAAGAGACAATGTTTAGAAAGTTATAATACTGACTGAAATGTCTACCTACACTGTTTCTTCAAAAAAGGTAAAAAGATAAATATCAACAGGCACTCTTCTTTGAAGTTTTCAGACTAAGCCCTTTTTAAGAGAGTGAGTGACCGTCACTTCTATGTCACGTACATATGTGAAAACCTGACTGAAATTAAAATAAGATACCTACAAGAATTTCAACAATGAAATTTCACCTTGCAGCCATCCGTATGTGTTACATGTGCTGGGAAATAAAAACTTCCGTTTGAAAAAAAAACACTTCCTGGAATCTGTGTTATTCTCACACTTTCATTAATGATGAACGTAAGACACATCTCTAAAAGGTAATAGATTCAGCATTCTAAAATGGATTACACTGTACCATGCAGCTTTGATATTTAATATCTTACTATACATCTTAAGCATGATGATACATTGCAAAGATCATGAACGCCATGTATACGTTTATGTAAACAATGTTCCGTGTTCTACACTTTGGCTTCCTCTATCCCTTACCGAGACGCAATATAGGTGTAGATGAACATATCGAAAAATTACATACACCTAAAAATGTTACTCATTTGACGGAAGCTTCCGGTATTTCTACATATATGACATTAAACAAAATCAATTAACCCTGTCCCTCGCGACAAACTTTTACACTCAGAGAACAAATAACAATTGTCCCTCTCATTTATTCTTGAAACTGCACAAGAAAGATGCATTACAGTTGATCAGTTATATCGCAAACGACGAGTAGCACTATACAACGGTGAAGGGGTGTGCATGTACGCTGACCAATATCGCTGCTTTCTCGATCTTGATTTTAAACAATTACTAAATCACACTTCAACAGATTATAACAAAATAATTAAATTTAGTTTTTTCTTATTATGACTATTTTTTCAAAAATCAAATTCATTAAATTAATGAGATTTATAGACTTTGACATTTGTTGCAAAATTTTGGTGAATTACACTCCATTTTACAATTGCTGAATTGATTGTTTGAATTGTTATGATTTATTTCACAAAAAGAAATTCATTTTTATGAGATTTATAAACTTTGACGTGAGATTTTGGTGAATTATACGTCACTTTACAATTTTCTGAGATGATTATTTTGTTTGTAGGACCTTTTTCAAAACTTAATTAATTTAGTTCATTTGGGAAATTTTGTGAATATTAATCGGATAATTGTCAAAAAGCAATTACGCAAGGCATATAGCGACGTTATTCAACTTAAAGTTGCGTTAAACCAATATCCTATATAGCCCGTCTCAGGTTGAACAGTTAACCCGTCTTCCTAACCTTGATGATGTCATTGACATCCTGTACATTTTGTTACGTGAGTAATGATTTTGGTGTTGTATGAAGCAATGCTTTATATTAAAATACTGTCGTTTACTATAAATACAACAAAGCAATTTATGATATGAAGAAAACCCAGATCCGACTGAAACATTAAGACGGTAAGTAAGTGTTATGTCTATATGATCTAATTGTTCGGTTCATACATTGTTACCCACACATATACTGCCAAATCCACAAATATATACTAACAGCCTCCGTGTTAAATCAGATTGCAATTTGATATGATGGTACTTTTCTATCATATGCAACTCATTTGAGTAGACAAATTGCTGGAGATGTATCAATAAAATAATCAAAAGAAATGCAATTAAGTTAGCTCCTGCTTAAAATGTCATTTTGTCTGATGGTTCAAGCGACATTAAAGGTCTAAGGAATGTCTACAATGTTCCAAAATATATGTAGAAACACAGTCAAAGAGACAAAGTACTGTAACAACCATTTATAACGTAACACTTTTACAACTTAATGCCCGCCCACAACTGAATGATCAATCATGTGATATCATCACACTAATCACATTTCAATCAAGCGACATTACGTTACCAACCTTTTAATTATGAAAACAAAAAGTAGCCTTCCTCTTCTTCATGTCGGACAGGGACAATAAAAGCCACCGTCCCCTGTACTGTGCCTATAAATGGCTGTTATGTTCTCGCCTGTACGTAGATAATGTCCCATCATTTACATCGAACAGTGATTGTTTATCTACCCCAGGAAGTATATTAATCATCGACCCCGTATCCAACAAAGGACATAGATCTGCCACATCTCAGCGTCCCCGCAGTCAATGTGTACTGAATCCCTCCTTCCTTCACTTATATGTATGGGGAAATTATCTTGTTTTCCCCCATGATTTTTCTTTCTTTTATAGTATGAAAACAATGAAATGATGTCGGGTCAATAACGCATATGATATCACACCAGGGAAATACTTAAACTAGATAGGCAAGTCAAGTGATGTGGGGTAGGGCTTTTCTCATATTAAACTTTATAATTCAGACATTTCTGTTGAATATTTCTATATCATTGTTAGATTGAGGATTATACAATCGACAATTTTTAATATGTACATGTACTTAGGATTAAGTAACTGAACCACATGCTCGGAATACATTATTATATTAGCCTAGATTACAATTTGGTGTCGTACCACTACCTTATTGCATGTTATAATTGAATGTTTAATCGAGTATATGTATGGTCAGAGAGAATAATCTGAGAGATAATATTATTTTATGATATCAACAAATAGTTAATCTGTAATACAGAAAAACGCACATATTATCAATATACAAAGTCAATATCCGAATTCAATGTCAATACTAAACAGCTAAGGAAAAACCAAAAGAAAAGGAAACACATCATGAAACTACACAAGAACCGGAGCTAAATACAGGTATTCCGGAAAAATTTCAATTATTCCTTCGGCACGCGGCACTCAAAATTGTTCGGTTTTATTTTTCACGGGAACATTTCCTTTCTTAATTTCATCTAAATTAAATCTGAAGGTTGAGAAACCGTAATTAAGAGGTACAACCACTACTGAAACACCAGCTCATTCTAGGACCGCAAGGTATGCACAGCATTCAAATCGAATTCGGGAGCGAAACGTGTGTTTGGAGTCAATTTCACTAATGAACCATATTTGCAAAAATAAAAGAAAATAAAATTTAATTTTTTTAATTTTTTTTTTGGGGTCAATTTTTTAGAGGTACCCCGAATTAGTCACATCCCTTTTGATTGACACCGTGTTATCAAAACGAATATGGAAATCATTAATGGATCCAGCTTAAGTGCACTGAATAGAATACAAAATGTTGTCGTGTCTACTCATAAGGTGTTAAGTACTATTTGCAAATTCAAATTCCATTAAATTTTGAAACTGATTCTTCAATATTTGATACGGTAACAGTCGCACAATCAAATTTTCTAACAAGGCGTAAAGGTGTTAGCGTGCATGAAAGAGAAAAATGCGCCTTGGAAATTAATTGAAAGTAATTTAGATTGATTACGATAGGAAAAATTTAAGCAGTTTTATTCAAATATCATTATTTAAAAAATTGCAATTTAGCTATTCGCTAATTGAAGAAATGTTTTAAAATGATACAGTGGGTATCTTGTGTCTGATATTGCATATCACTAAATTAGTGAACATCTTCTGGATAACGTCACTAACGAGATACTGATCATCGTTCTAACTCATTTCTTATGTTCCCGGTATTCTATCTAACGAAGGTGTTATATAATTGGGAAAGGGTTTCTCAACAGCACTGGTGTCTGGTAGTTATAATTCCGCAGTATCGTTTACCTCATTAGTTAGATTGGCTTAACGTTATAAAACAGAATAACATAATTATATTTCAAGTACATGTCTGTACCTCTCCCACAGATGTCAAGCTATGATACACAATGTCTCGGTCAGTTACCCAGGGTCAATGCACTCTATACAGAATTTTCTCGTCAATATATTTCTGTTGGATTTAATTGGTGTAAATATCTAGAGGTTGGAAAGATTTCCAAGAATGGTTTTCTTCATGTGCAATAAACGTGCTCTTAGGTCATATTATGATGTCGTTATCATATGCCTTGTTTTAAATCGTCATGCTTTCACCCTCGATTAATTATGGTATTGTTCGGAGGAGTACTGTTTCACACCCTAAAAATTAGTGTTTAAGAAGCTTGTTTTCTAAAATGTATTATATAAACATGAATATGTGATATTTAATTTCGTTTGAAAAACATCAGGACCGGAATGTTTTAAGTTTATCTCTGTATTGAGAATAAATTGAACATTGTACCATTGTACTGGTTCAACAAAAATACAAATTTTAATTGATTTGTATTGGCGACTCATCACGCAATATTGAAAACAATATTGTCATGGAATGGATTGGAATCAATTGTAATAACTGACTTTGCCACTGCACCTCATACACGTTATATATATTG
The DNA here is from genome assembly GCA_032359455.1 of Chlamys rubida. NCBI lineage: Eukaryota > Metazoa > Mollusca > Bivalvia > Pectinida > Pectinidae > Chlamys > Chlamys rubida. The sequence continues at coordinate 13,227 of JAUMHH010022114.1, read as the reverse complement.
CTATTGTTTTTTTAATTTTACATTTTGCTTTAAGTAAATATTGTTGACGAGTGAAAAATGACACTTCTTTTAGTTAACAATTAGCTATTTTAGTTTTTATCTTTCTCCTACGATTACCCGTCTTCTATGTAATACAAACCTTTCAGCTCGTATAGACACTCATTAACAAGACATGCACGCTATAGCCCCGGATCAGTTAAAAGCCTTAAGAGATATTGCATGTTGTAAGATAACACACAACTTTGCTGCTTTTTAATAATTCTATGTTTGAATATACTAATTAGAAGATGTTTTTATTATTGGTGTTATTCTGTACCTAGGTGTTTTTAAGTATACCCGGGCTTTTTAAGATATAGTATGATTTAGAGTCAAATTAAATTGTCTTCTGGTTATCAATCATTATTTTGTATTTTTTTTCAAAATCGAGCAACAATGCTACTTTTATAATAGTATAGCGTGGCGTGTTCGGTTTTTCAATCTTGAACTTTCCCATCTTGATAGTAATACCCTGCTTCCTTCTACAACGATGTTTACATGAATCAGTTAATTCAATATTTAGGAGCTTGTTCTATAATTCACGATTCTGTGATATATATTGTTTGCTGATAAACAAACGTTCAACACAGGGTTTCGAGAAATGCAGGTTGATGGGGAAATATGGGCAAGTGGTATGGTCACTATTATGATCCCATCGGGAAAACCACATTTATTCATGTGACTTGAAAGTAGACATTGTATCATGCTCTTCGGTAACCCTTTTGTTTGTTTGTCACTGCCCCTTCTCTTTCTCTTGTAAAAGAATATAAATCTTTACTTTATATACATTGCAATTTTCTTCACACGTAAGTTGTTTTCTATTGTTTTGCTGAGTAGGCCAGGGAGGATGTTATCAGACTGCTGCCTGTGCAAGAATAGCATAAATTTATGGTATGTTATCAACAGCAAAATGTTAATTTTTAAACAATTGTGACATGAATATTCAGCAAACACTGCAGGTGCGTTACTTCTGAGGAAAGGAAAATTAACAATGGTGATATGAACCTCGACACGTGTATCATATCATTTGTTCATAAAATTCTCATTAAAGGGAAAAAATGTCAAGTTAATGAACTGACAAAGAGAGGATCTGTGAGATTTCTGTGTTATCTTCATGTCCTTCAGGATAAATTAGATGCAAAATAGTAGTTCTGGTAATACAAAACATCATCAATATATAATTCCGTCTGCTTGTTATACAGGATAATACATTTGAAAGTTGTACACGAATGAGTATATTGAAAATTCTGCGGATATTATGAACAATTAGAACATCATATTTAAATCATTCAGGAAGATACCTTATTTACGTGTATAATAATTACCATATAGAATTGAACCGTAATGTACACATATTTTTACATGTGAAAATTGAAATATTAGAATAGAGATAAAAACCGTTTTTTTGTTTTTATTAAAATCCAACGTGAAGCATTTTCAAGTTCTACTTATTAATGCTCTTGGGTTGTTTGGGAGCTGAAAAAATTAGCTCTACCAGCAGCATAATAATTCAATAGAACAGTATTTCTGTTAATTTATTTTGTGCTATTTAATTGTTTCTTGTTTGAATCCTGATTACGGATTGCCTTGAAAACAAGTTTTGGCCGCCCTGTCGCTATTTTGTTTTATATCTAGTTAAGTTATATGCTTCCCTCGAACATCTCCTTGTTCAGATTCAGAGCCCGTATAGGCTCATACTGTCCTTATCACTTATGAGATCTATATACTGCGGAAAATAAATTGTAATTCACCTTATATGGCGTTCTTTATTCCATGCTAGTAGCACTGCTGAAGGGATGAAAAGGATAAATGTTGATATGAAAATCATATACGGAAATGCAATGGGTTCAAAATTAAGATAACGAGTTTTATCATTAGACAAATATATTACGTAAGAATAACGAGCTTCAAACATCCCCTAAGATATACTCTTTTTCAGATCTACGTAATCAGTCCAATATTCCCTTTGAAGATGATTGCGCGAAAGTAATTAGACGCGCAAGCCCTTCACAATCAGGATTTTTATACGAAATTATCGGTCGCATTACCATATACAGTACAGTAAGATCACACATACACATAGGCATGAGCTTTGATCTGCGAAACTGTTATTGGAAATAAAAATATCCATATGAACAAGACATGTATATATGGCAAATGCCGGAAAAGGATCGGTCTAATCTCAGATGGAATTAGTCAGCGAATATCAAACAACACCACTATAAAAATGTGTTTGCATTCCTGTACTGAATGTATCAGGCCATTAGCGACCCAGACGTGGAAATGTGATATCCTCTCATCCAATGCGGGTATGGTATGTTTCTGGTCAAGGAATGGGCGTAGGAAATCCTATTTTACATTTTTAAATCCAATTTCACGAGTGATACAATGCGACAGTAATGACAAGACATCACGGAATCGGAGAAATTCCGATGGAGCGCTGCGGAATCCGCTGACTTAATTCAATTGAAAACTAAAATTAATTATAAACTGTATAAGTCAAATAAATGCTATTCATTTTTCCGCTCAAACAAAGGTTGAGCGAAATGGGCTAAGCTAAATATCACTGTTCTTTTTTTTCATAAAAACTCACGGAAGGTGTTTTTTGTATTAATCGTAGCCTGTCATAATACCTTTTCTTGACCTCTGATATAACGCTGGCCATTTGAATGAGAGGAACATGCTCTTCCATGTACAGACGTGTAGAGTAGGGGAGTAACAAACCTCAGGACTGTAAACATAGGGAGAATCCTTCGGAATGTTAGGCGACAATTTTACAGTAAAGGATCAAATTATAATCCCTTTTGACGGATAGGTCATCTTACAAATCACTTTTGTGTAGTGTTAGGTCCAATTGGCTATATACGCCTTAATGGGAACATATTGTATAACCCCATTGTTCTTTCGGCTTATTTATCAAAGCAACATGTACCCCATTACCAGCACACAAGTCAAAATCCAAACTCTATGTCGACACAGAAAGACGTCAATGGGGATAATGAAGCAAACAAAACGTACACCATAAACAAATAGGCCAAAACGTACACCATTAACAAATAGGCCAAAACGTACACCATTAACAAATAGGCCAAAACGTACACCATTAACAAAAAGGCCAAAACGTACACCATTAACACATAGGCCAAAACGTACACCATTAACACATAGGCCAAAACGTGCACCATTAACAAATAGGCCAAAACGTACACCATTAACAAATAGGCCAAAACGTAAACCATTAACAAATAGGCCAAAACGTACACCATTAACAAATAGGCCAAAACGTACACCATTAACAAATAGGCCAAAACAAGGTTATCCTTTATCCAAGTATCATATAAACTTCTATACCAGGACAATGCTGAATCAAAGTTAATGCAGCAAGTACACACAGGATAAAAACATTATACATTTATTTTATCACACAACTTGATAAAGGTTTATGAATATTTTTCCATACCAAATGTTCGTCTACTACTTCATATAATACAATCCTTTGTGGGATCAGAAATAATGCAATATACATGATGTCATAGAACTGTAGAAATATAATGTCCTAAAGTTTTAATGTACCTCACTAGATGTTATTAAATGTTTAAACAATTGAAATACATTCGATTGAACCTAATTTCTAACTTTCATTGACTAGCTCGATTAAGATAAACACGTTACCCAACCATCACTTATCTTACTACCAAGTGGTTCGAGCATAAGGATGATCAGATAATCAGTAAACTGATCAAATGTATGTGTTCTGAGTTAAGTGGCACCTTGTTATATCACCTTATCTGAAACCGTTATAACATAGGACGTGGTAAACCTGTACTTTTAATTGTTATCTTAAACTATCCTGTCCTCGAGGCATTATTCTTAAAACTACAATCTTGAAGTCACTATTTTACTGACATATATTGGCCTTCTGAAGATGAAGTGAGTAAAATGAATGGCATGATAGGACACACTACTGAACACATCAGGTTTTGATGAATTTTCCCAATATTCCAGTTAGCCGTTACAGAAACGTACAGCCTCAACACCAGCTGTTGGAGCTCCCATATAAATCAGAGCAAACCGACCTTCTCGAAGTACTAGCATTAGGGAGTAAAAAACATTAATCGACCTTATATTAAATATCAGCGTCTGATTTATACGTCCAATGAGCTGTCATACAGGTCAATACGGTAGCATATTGTGAAGCAGGAATGGACTAGTACGGCTTTAAACAGTTGAGATAAGATGTGTTAGACTATAACGCGCAGTAATGGTGCCGTACAAAGCGTCTACTATGATATATTAACCTTTTTTTGTTATATTGACCTCAGACACTGTTACATCATATGCAAGGCCGACCGTTATTATATGTTTTTGATTCGATCCGATTCCATACACACAGACAGACCAATTTCCTATACAGATAACCTCTCTTATCGAGTTTCGAAAGCAGCAGACTAGCATTGTACACCTAGAAACCTAGATTTGTTGTTGTTTTTCGCACTGTCAATGTCTAGGGATGTGTATTACAAAACACTTTTGCATCTCAATGCTATTAATTTTCTATTTCGTATATTGATACTCCAGTGTCATTTATTTTACATAAATAATACATTTCCATACAACTTTAATATAAAATTGGTGGGTGCTAATTTGTGAATTTGTTTTTACAAATAGATCACACCTACCTTTGATAGCCACCAGAAGGCCCAAATCGGCACCCATGCATTGATATACTTAAAACACAGAGGACACCAAAGAGTTCACAACTGTAATATAACTGCACAGGGAAAGTTCTCGAGCAGAAAAATAATTAAGGAGAAGATTTATAAAGAAAAGCTTAAAATAAGGATAGTAATAGCAGGCGTTCCGGAAGAAATAGCGTCTTCTACCTAATCGACGATACCCGCCCTGAACAGGTCAAATCAACGTAATGCCACGTTCTCAAAGTGAGAACTAGGGCATTGCCAACGAACTACAACTGCCCAATCATACAACTGCCCAATCATAGCCATCGACATTCCTATCTCATTAGGAAATATGATAGTATCTTAATATGGAATCCTGATTGCCAACATAACACTAGCGCATAGTCAACAACCAGCATCTTTTAAAACAATGCATTGTAGGTTTGTCGATTAGCATTCAACATGTATAACGTAAATGATGGTAGTCAGAGTATGCTCGAGGATATCGAATTAACTGCGACGTGTTCACACTGTAAGTGGGTGAATAAGGGATAATAATCTCATAAAAGGAAAGTTTACAATCGGAAAATCGAAATCATCACGCTAATAATACAGATTAGCATTCTGCAGACCCTGTTGTTCGGAGTGTAGCTAAAGATCGAGAAAAACTCCTTCATATCTAAACTTAATAACCAATTTCATATCGATTGTATGAGAGAAGAACCTAAAGACACTCACAATCCGATGGAGTTATCGCCCTTAGTACTCACGTGCATCATAGATAATCATACCCAAGTGATCACCAAACGGTATTGACAAGAATTGTCTACAGTGCGACAATAATGTAAATGGATTGCTAATATACTTGTTGGTGACTTACAATCGATATTCGGGTCAAAATTGTATGAAAGAACAATAATCACGTATGTATCACACTTACGTTATATAGCTGACCTCCTATTGTTGGTGTTTTCGATGTTCAGGTACAATCCGCTGCAATTATCATAATTATACCATTTACATAGTGATTTCTATTGGGACAACACATTAAGGTTGGCAGTCCTCCTTGGTTTCTTAAGGAATTTAACGCCTTTAGTTATTGTCGTCATATTACAACAACGTCGTTTGCTAATAGAGCCTTTCAAAAGCTTCCTTTAAGTGTCACTATACTGTCATATCTTTTGAACCTATCCTTGAACAAGGCGGCGTGCTTTGAGCTTATCGAGCTGTACAAATACATAACAACTTGCTGGAATGTAGTTCTATGACATATAGAATCCTGCTAAACAGACTCCATGTGACTCACTTCACCAACACTCGGTTAGGCTGTGGCTGTATATGCCTCAAGGCTTGGTATGATTTCAACTTTTATACTGTCTATTAAAGCGTGGTTTGTTCATGAAAAAATTTCACGTTACTCAACATCATCTTTCTTCTGGAATGCAATACATAGATTTAAACATAAAGTCATCAAAAATTGACTTAAGTGTAAAGGTTCCATTTGCATTTTAATTTTGTGTTAGCGTGTTACCATATTAATACCAACACGCTTCTGCTTCACTAAAGGTCATAAGGTGGTTCATTTAACAATGTCTACACGTCTAGTGCTATCACCAGAACGTCACAAAGACGCCAGAGCCCATATCAGACAAATATGTTATGTAAATAGTTACTGAGCATGGAAATTAAATATAATGTAAACTGTTTGTTTTATTTATTCTCGGCATGCAAAAACATTTATTTAAAAAAGGTAGAAATAGAAATATTCATAAACATGCATGCATTTCACTGTCAGGCAATTTAAATGACAATGTGTTAAACATTATATTAAAGGGAAGGTTGAATGTACGAGCATGCACACTCACCAAATCACCTTTCATCCTCTGTTTCGTTTTGAACAAGTGTTGTATGGCTTAATGAATTTGTCCAAAAGGAATAAAAATCGTTAAACTGGGGTAAAATATATACTTTCTGATTCGATTACGATGAAGAAGGATTACCCTGTAGCTTTTCTTCAATATTCTATCAAGTGATATATTGAACATTGGGCAAATGGAATTTACTTCTGTGCCTTCAATAAGGTTTTCAGGTTGGGTGGCGCGCTTGGTTTTACATTTGTATGGCGATGAACCATGCGAGGGTATACGTGGGAGGAGCGTTTGTGTGTACGGTAAATGAAGTCAGAGTAGTTTTTTGTTAATGCTTATTTATTATATTCATATTATATTTATGAATAAATGCCGACTCCGTCCGTGCTATCGGTCGAGCAGCTATTTGCTATTTAGGTGTTGTGTTATGATTGCCTTGGTACGTATAAGGATTATATAGAGGACTGGATGTTTGTGACTAATAACAACGGTAAACTACATACATGTAGCAGTAATTAATAAAAACGATACGTTAATTAGTCACATTTCGAGTAAATAAGTAAACGATTGTTTAGAATTCAGTTATTTCCAACAAATAACCATGAATCCTGACAGGATAAAACTCAACGTCCGGCCGCTAACCTGGTGAGAAGGGATCCGCTTTTAGAACTGATCCGCTTAGCGAACCTTCACGTTATCCTAAGTGTATAGGAAGAATAGCAAGAGCAATAACCGATTTATACAAAACGTGACGTCATGGTGATTAATGAAGATTAAAATACACAAAGACACAAAGTGAAATATTATTTAGATATAATATAAACAAAAACCTGTAATTACAAAATGATTACTTTGTACCGACAAAACAGCAAATATGCAAGAAGCATCGTTTCATATTTCCATCTACAACGAATGTAGGCTGGATACAATCTAAACAAACAGTATGAGGTAAAAGTATATATAAACATAAAATGCAATCGCCACACAATGAGTCGGGCACCCCAAAACAATGTCATATGATATTGATGTATGCTTAAAAAATCCGTTCTTTTCTGTTTATTAGCATCGATACGTGTTTGCATAGAATGGAATGAAAAACATGAAGTGTACTTATCCATGTCCTCCTCTGGTGGTACAGGAAATTATGACCGAAACAAAATAACATGTTTGTCAGCCAATCAAGAGCTAGTTGAGATGTTAGCATTTTTAGCGAGTGCTTGTTGCAAAAATAATCAAAAATAGTTCATTTGAGAGTGGAGAAGGCTATTAACCGTAACGATTTCAGGGATAAATTCCTTACTGTAGTCAGTATTCAGCTGCCGGTTGACCAGGATTAATATCAGTTTATATCAGTCATAACTGGTTTTTCTGCTATTATTATGTGATAAAGAACTGTTTCATGGTGAGTGTTTATCTGCGGGTTAGATGTGATATGTAATTGTTCATGTTTCTGTCTTGATAAGGGAGCGGATTGCCTTGAAGATTTTAAAAAAGAAATATTATGTCTGCACTGTCTGTATGTCTTATTACTTCCTTACTTATACATGCACATGTATATCATATTAGTAATACGCACCCAACAAACATGTATTTGTTCGGATCCAGCACCCATATTGGACTATACTGTCGTTATTACTTCTGAGACATATATATATATATAACTTAATGATATGTGGAGGAGGAAAATGCTGTTTAAAAAACCCTTGTTACATTGAAATGTTGAGAAATATGTGAGCATTCAGGTGTTCAGTATGATACAAGATACTTCGATAGGCACTCGCCACAGCCGCCAACACATGAAATAATTCCTGATTGTTTTGACACACATGCTATTTTCTTTCAGACCTAATTTCCTGCACCAGCGCGACCAAAACTACCTTGCTATTATTGTATGAAAACCCAGACAGTCGCTAATGGTTTTCATGCGAAAGAACACAACTAGGTTGCTTTTACCTTAAAAAAAACAACACTTTTATATTGCGTGTCAGCTGAAACATACCGTCTAATCTCAAAAGTCGGAGATAAATCGTTGCTGAGCCTTTTAGGGACGTGCTGTCAGAATCATTGCAATGTAAGTAGCAACATGTTTCACGACAGTTTAAAATGGCGCGTTAGAGAAAAGAAAGGCAACGGTTATTATATCATATATTATGTATGTATGATTCGTTGTCCTCTCACTGTGAGTTTGTGATATTTATGTTCATCGGGCCGGTAAACGTGACATTGTCCTTAACATTTCTCAAAGACAGAATTGTTTTTTGAGATTTCAGTGTAGAGCAATGTTCAACGTTTTGAAGAGAATTAATTGTTTGTAATTTTGAATGTCTTACGTAATCACACTCATCAGTTATTACATCATAAATGATGTTTTCATATTGACACGCCAAATATTGAATAGATATTCTAAAATTAAACTTTCATTCGATGTAAATATCATATTCATCATCGTGTGATATTGCAACTAAAATATCCTACTATATTCAGATAACCTTCATATAGGCCGTGAATGTCCTGACTCGATTGTTGACGACATCATTATTATCACGTCATTATTGTTACGTTGCTTACCACTGACCCTCCCTGGATAGATGGATGTTCCATCAATTGATCAAGCATATACAATAAAACTTTGTTTGAACTAAATGCTGAATAACATTAATTGTAAATTAGATGTCTTTATGATAGATTCCAAAATTACTAGATATAAGTATTGCACTGTCTTCAGATGGCATTCATAAGCAATATGAATGCCAACCGAGAGCATTTCAGTGATTAAATAAAACACAAGACACGTTCGATAGTCTAGCAGGACCTTATAACAGCGTAAACATTTCGCACAATAAAACGTGTGATACAACATGTCACATAAGTGATTTTTTCTTTCTAGATTATTCGTTTTAACCGAAGCTATTGCTATGAAATGAATCCCTATGCGGGAATCATCTCACTTAGAAACATACAAAAAGACACAACTGATTACGTTAATCTGTGTTATTAGGTTTTAATACTATAACATAACACTATTTTAGGCTGTCGGCATTCTACAAATCTTCTGTAACAGAGGTTGAACGTTAATAAAACACGAGCTTAAGATATTAGGATTCCTGTGTAATTAGGGTAGTTCACGTTATAGTTAAGCATCAGAAAGGTAAGTGTGTGCCAGACGTTGTGCTCTATACTATGAGAAATAAATAACGTCATTGCATCCAGCATGGGAAGGAATCTTCTTTATACTTCGAGCTATCATACATGTACAGTGTATTTGCCCTAGAAAGTATTTATTTTCATTTTAAGACTATTCTTATAAGTCCAACCTTAATAGCTACACTCCCGCTCTCAAATTTCTTTATTCAATAGTGTATTTTGATCATGTGCAGATACAATTCATTGCAATAATTGCATTACCTCGAAACAATTTGGTTTTTTAAAATCATTATTATGAATTCATTGTTATTTCCAAAGAATGTCTTGTCAAAATTGGATATGTTCCTGTAGAGACAGTAAACGATAAGGAAGTGTATAGGATGTAAGTAAGATCGTTTTGTCAATGTAGGGGTGTAGGTAGAGGACAATGTAGGGGTGTAGGTAGAGGACAATGTAGGGGTGTAGGTAGAGGACAATGTAGGGGTGTAGATAGAGGACTTTTCACTATGAAGGATTGTTTAATTTGGGATAAATATAATTTGCATCGGAGGTGTTTTGTGGAGCGTAGGACGTACATGGTCTATTGGAAAATAATATGTGCGCGCATGGTGTGTCGTCAAATAATACATGGTATAATACATTGAGAAGTGTCGTTGTACAGAAGACGTGGTAGATTACTCGATTACTCATTAACGAGCGATTTGTATAGGGGAATACACTTTAAATATATTGTATCTCATTACTCCAAAGCTTTTCCGGTATTCTGTACACAAAATACGATGCGAGATTAAAGATTTCCGTTTACACCATACAGGCATATGCCATTGTGCACCTGATATATATAAATCATATCAGGCCTATCCCCGACTTCGTTGTTACCTTAAGGCAATTCGGTATATATTTGCTGGTCATTCTAATCTCAAAACACAAGAACAACAAAAGAACTCCGTATAAATATACGGAAATACTAGAATGGTAGTATCACCTTTAGAAATGACATCCCCAAGTCTTGGTACGGAGTCAAGGAGTGGCGGAAGTCACTGTTTTGTTCAGGCTAGCATACATTGTTTGACTGCCTCCTAGCCAGTCAGAGCGCACGTTTCGTTTCTGATATAGTTTTGTTACACTATACAATAACACCTTATTACATTGTACCAGTAGACTAAACAACGCCTTCCCTTCTCTTTGTGTATACAAGTCAGTTCCCCCTGTACTTCCTTTGTATTTGTTCATGTCTGCGTTGATTGTCCGGCAAACAATGTTTCCTTACAATGATCGCATCTTTGATATTTTTCCTCGATGTATTTATAGAGTTTATATGACAACATCAATACTAATTACAAAGAAAGTATCGTGTTCGTAGATGCGTGACTTCCTATATTGAGTTTACCTTATCGTGATTTGTGTTTTGAATGTCCTGAAGATTCTATGTATTTGTTCTGCTTAGGTCAAATTTGTTGATTTAAACAAGATCTTCGAAAACCAACACGCAACACTTCTTAGTTTTAATTATTTCCAAATAATATATAAAACTTTCAAATTAAGTATGATGTATGAATTATTAATTAAAAAAACATCAATAAATCAGAAACCATTTTTTAAAAGAAGCTTGACAATTAGATGTTAAAATAGGATATACTCACTGATTGACATGCTCCTTAGTATAGTTGTACACATTTTGCATATATCGAATCAACGAGACAGTTTTATTCTGTCATATGTCGTCACTGATTCATCAAAAGTCCTCATGACTACGTGGGAATCTGGATTCGAACATCAGACCAAAACAAAATATAGTATACAGTAATATTGTATTGAGAAGTCTAGATACATTACAGTGTTAACGTTTAAAAAAACAACGCAAATTATAAAAAGCGTAATTCGAACTCTAAATCAATAAACTTGGGCAAAATATGAACAATGGTAAGATTAACAATGAGACCCTTAAAAGTATATATAAATCTAGGCAGAATGCAAGCAATGTCACGTCCTCCTAGCAGGAAGTGGGGTAATGTCCACAAATCAACTAATAAAGAGTACATTTATAAACATACGTAGATATCTTTCCGTTGTAGATGCGTATTGTAAATACTTCATTTAACGATTAATTGACTCGGTTCAATTGAAATCGACAAGAATTTGTAAAATAAATAATTTCTTTTTGAATTCTTTTAAATCTAACAAGTGTACAATATAACCAGTTAAATTATATATACATATTTGTGAACCATCTAACCCCCTCCGCTCTACTCCTCATCCCTCATCAGGGACATCCAATTATCCAGAATCCTTAAGTGGCATTTTATTGTACTAAAGTCTCTTTTACACAAAGTTCCTGGACATAAAGTATCGAATTAACTGAACTGTTATGTCAATTACGTGCCGTTAGAACCACACTAAGATAAAATCTATGAACGACAGAATTACAACTAGGCACGCTGTTTGTTACGTATACTCTCTGGTAGATGGCACGTGCGTGCTACATTTATATTAAGAATGGGCGCGGGTTAGTGGATGTATATCAGCAAAAAAGATATCGTAGATTATGCCCGAGATAATTATACAATGCTTTCGAAAATAGAAAATCATAAATCTTGTACAACATGAAAGAATTTGAGGGTATAAAATGAAGATTAACGATTTTTTTTGCATGATTTATTTTCTTTTTGATGATGGCTTCGCTCATATCCCTGAAGATCTCGCATGTTTAGCGAGATTGTTAGACGTATTGTTATACAGAATATATCTCGACACTTTAATCAACTCAATTATTCCGTTTGTTTGAAATCAAAATGATAAATTTAAAAACAGACAAGCCCAATTTTTCAAAAACGCTAATGTAATAGACATTTTCACCTAAAACTTTGTTTTAATCAAAGCGAACTTAATGATATTACAACATTGCAAACAACACGACAAAAGAAAATAAAGTGTTTAACTAACATGGGTTTAGGATTATGGCTTTATATGAATAACTTTTAAAACAAAAGTAAACGATTCAATTAACTAATTAAGTATTATTATCTTAGCAAATTGCTCAAGCTCTGCCTTACTTTTCCAAGGATTTCCAATTGTCTTGATATTGAATCACCGAATGACGACATAATTTTGATTGAATTTTGTACTGTTAATACGAAATATCCTCTATGTGTACTATACAAACCTCCGTGACAAAATAGTAACTCTAGAATTTGGGCTCGACTGAATCACAACTCATGTTAAACTGACAGGGGATACTAACAATGACTACGTACAGTAAATAACAATGATCTTAGCATTCTCATGCAACATACAGTAATTAGACTAACCCGGCTTCCAGTCCAAGAAGAGTAACAAATACTACACAATCTCTTATCGACCTTTTCTACATCAGTGATACTATATCCTCCGAATCATCAATTGTTGAACCGGTTTTAGAAGCTATCCGTCTTTGCGTATTGCAGAGTTATCTTCTCTTGTGAGCAGGTGTTGATTGTTACGTCATTGGTTTGTGTGAGAAA
>JAUMHH010022103.1:0-10675 GCA_032359455.1 Chlamys rubida | reverse complement strand
CATAGTTGTTTCTATCTCTAAGCGTTGTTGCTTTAGTCATCGTTGTTTCTATCTCCTTAGCGTTGTTGCTTTAGTCAGCGTTGTTTCTATCTGTTAGCGTTGTTTGTACATGTCAGCTTTGTCCCTAGCTTCCTGGAAGTCACGTGTCTCAGTTCTGTCATCGGTGTCTTTACCTGTTCTGCGCAGTTGAAAATGTGAAACGTAACTGGCAAAATATTGCATAATAAAAATAGATATTAATAAAAAAAAGTTTATAGACTATAAACAACTCACCACCAATAAGCAATGTAGATCGCACAGGGAACGCCAACGGCCAGCTGTATGGCCCACCAGGTCCGGAAGAGGTAGCCGGCTCCGGCTAGCCAGAACAAACCAAACGGAAAGAGGACGTGGATGGACACTCCCGCTACCATCCTCCTGGATGGTCCAATCAATTCTATACCTGATATGCATAATACAAAACTGTCAATTAAATTCGGCTCTTCAAACCCGGTACATTTGTGCCATACATTGCACAGCTAAATGACGGACCCAATTTTTATATCCGGTATGTTAAATACTTGCGCTGGGCATGAAATAAAACATGGACTATACTATATTGAACATGTGTAAAAGTTCAGACATGTCAAAATACACTTAAAATTTCAAATTTGTCAGAGGTTTCTTGACAGTATGTTGTCAGAAACTACACAAGCAGTTGGATTTTGTCAAATGTACGACATTTTTTTTGTCTAATTCTGTTTTGCTTAATTAACATTCCTGTTGATAGCACTAGGCTTCCTCTCGAACTCTACAATTGACTACAACCAACTTAGACGCGAACCACAGCTAGAACATATATTATAAAGACATTGGAGAAGGGAAACAATTAAAGTTCAAACGGAAAAACGGTGGGGAAGAGTCTGTCTGTGTGTTAAGACCACCTGTGTTCCATCACGCAGCCATGTGTTATCTAGAAGGAATGTTAATTACTTGTACAAAGCTCGAAAACTGTCAAGGCCTATACCGGCCAATACTGCGTTGTCAAAAAACAATAGATTAAGCAAAGCAGAATTTGACCAACAAACAAAATGTCACAAACTTGATAAAATCCAACTGCTGTTGTAGTTGCTGTCATAAAATGTCAAGGAACCTCTGACAACATTGAACTACTTAAGTGGACTTTTACACGGCTGATATGGGTCATCCTAGTAAGCTGAATTACCTACAAAACTTGCTCTGTTAATGATCCCTGTGCTACGGCAGACAAAACACTAGAGAGTTCTAATATACTTTATGTACACACAGTTATCTCCCATTTAATTCCGTTTTGATATAACTGTCGGGCGACTTTACCCTTTCACCCCTATGTAACTTTAGTAGACTCTACCATGCATTGATCTGGATGAGTCCATTAAGGTCTACAGTGGTGAAAAGGTTAATCAGGGTACTACCGTTGACCAGCTAGGTCAATTTGGAGCAACATTTTTGTGACCGGAGGTTCAGGGTTCGAGTTCCAGCCTGGCCCGTTTCACTTTTCACTCTTATTACATTATCGGTGCTTTTTTCTACATATATATCTTTATCATGTTTCATTATTTATAGATTTACTAAATCTATTGTCATGCCGGTAAAATCAAATTATAACTCATTGTCATACTTTTAGGCTGAGGTACAGGGATCCTCAAAATAAGGACCGGAGCAAAATGTTGCAACTATAGGAAAAGGGTGTGGAAAGGGACGTTCGTGTCATTGATTTGTAAACCATGCAGAGGACCATGTACTTACACAAGACACAGACTAGGACGAACATGCCGTGGTTAGAAGCGCCAACAATAAACTGGAGGACAGTAAAGCTGTAGAATTCCGGGGCGAAAGCTGTGCCGACTGATGACAACAGGAGGGCAACAGATGTGATAAGTAATGTCTTACTCCGCCCGATACTGAAAAATATAGTGCATCAATCTTTTGTAGCTTTTATCAAAATGTGTATTATTTTGTTCATTGAATCCGAGAGCTATCAACACTTCATATAACCAGATATTTTAAATCAATCAGCCAAGATGAATGAGCCTAAAGTTTAATACTGATATTTTCATATTTCGTTTTAAATCCGTTCACTAAAAAGCATTTATCAATTATGAACGACATGATACGTCTGAAGTATTTAATTTCATTTTGTTTTAATTTGTGAGAATTATGCTCTATCCTCTATGTGAGGGGAATATGAATAAGGAGGTGTTGACAAAACCTGTTACGTAAAAACTGCAATTTCATTGGCAAAAACCTTACAACTGTTCCTAAAATCGTGTATGAGATAAACCTGACTCATGTGAATTTCAATTTTATATCTTGATTGACGCTAAATACCATTAACAGTGACATTGATCAATGGGATGCGTTACCTGTCAGACAACTGTCCGAAGAAAAGATCGCCCACCATGACACCAACATAATACACAACTTGAGCATGTGCAGGTTTCATTCCTTGATCACAAACAAGATCCCCCTGTAATAAAAAATGAAATATGTTATGAATAATACATTCAAATTTTGCCAATGAATATATTATCGGAATTCTTTGTAATGCATTGTTAAAAGTAAAACGTAGAAAACCGTTGATTTTTATTTTATTTTAATTTTTAACAGAAATCTGTTAGCCTTGTTGCTTTAGTCAGCGTTGTTTCTATCTCTAAGCGTTGTTGCTTTATTCATAGTTGTTTCTATCTCTAAGCGTTGTTGCTTTAGTCATCGTTGTTTCTATCTCCTTAGCGTTGTTGCTTTAGTCATCGTTGTTTCTATCTGTTAGCGTTGTAGTCAGCGTTGTTTCTATCTATTAGCGTTGTTTGTACATGTCAGCTTTCTCCCTAGCTTCCTGAAAGTCTAACTATAGAAGACAGCACTAGTGTCTTTCGTGAAACGGTTAGAAATCCTTGTGAAGGATCCTGCATCCGGGTTACTCCAGAGGTAACGCGCACGTTCACTAACCCCTGCAGTGGTACTTCAATATAGCGAAACTGACCGGAAGTAGGCAGTTCTTACCCTGGTGACGATAGTCTCGTCGAAGATCTCCTTGTCATACACATATGCGGAACAGCTCGTCCTGATAGCATCCGTGGTATTTCCGGAGTATTTGTACAGGTGACATCTGTCGTAGTCGTAGAAAGAGTCTTCCGAAGCAGGGATAGAACTGTTGATGAGGCTGGCATGGTAACCGCCCTGGACGTTCCATGTATCGTTATCATATCCAGGTATCTTACACCTGAAACGTAATACTTAGGTGTAAGTTAAAACGTAACGGTAAACACGATACTTTGCAATTATACAGTTCAATATTAACGATAAACATGTGAACTTTGGCTCAAACGTATACGGACAGAGGTACATTTGTTCAAATATAAACGCCAACGCCAGTTCAGTGTAAAAAGGCATATATGTTGTCATCAATTGAAAAAGTAAACACCAACAGTAATTATAACGAATTATATTATGTCGGCGATGTAACGAAACTTTTCATTCGTTAATGGACAATGTTACATGCGCGAGCAGGTTCTTTTTGTCAAATACATCGTGTGTGCCCATTGCAACGCTCTTCCTTCCTAGAACACATGGCCCGTCTTTTTAAGTGTAAACAAGTCAGCCGTGTGTCAATGGTCTTAGACGATTATGTAGCAGGGACATAGTATAGTGTATTTGCTAAGAGTTTTTTTTATTGAAATAGGTGATATGTGATATTGTATAATATTTTCCCCGATTGTCCAACGTATTGTGTAACGCGTCCGTAACTTGCGTCGTCCGTTATAGTATCGTCCGTATTAATGTAGTAATGTATACGTTTTGTGAGCGTTCGTTTCGTGTGTATCGTACTCTGTAATTGTAATGTCCGAGTGGTCAGTTTTTGTAGTGTTACGTCATGTAGTTTCTGTTATTTCATTGGTTGTTGCCATTGGGTGATTTGGCGGGATATTCTTTGTATAAGTCAGTGTCAAGGCATTTCTTTTGACTGGACGGACCTGACCAATTTATATGCAAGTTTTTTTTACCTTTCTAACATTCTCTACCTGCACTTCTTTTCCAATAGATAGAATAAATATAGGATGTAGGTTTTGTAATAAAATCTAAAGGATTTATTAATAAAGAGCTAATGTAAGACGTTTCTCTATTTAAAGTTACTCATTATGATAAATGATATTTGATTTATTTATTTCATAAACTATAAACTTATGAAATATATACTTGCGTATAAGTCGTGTTTTTTTTGTGTAATTGCGAGAAAGTATAGAGGGGTTTTGTTTTGTTTTTAATATCATAACGTACTGTACCTAGCTATGTCATGCACGATGTCCTCCGTAACTGGACTTTGAGCCACACTCAGGTATGACTACCCTATATCTGAATTATTGTAGAATTAAATATATTTGAAATGTAAAGATCAATGTATCTTTTATTTATAACTGTAACTGTAGATCTTCGTAGAAGTTGTGATTTTGTAATTGTAATAGCGTATCGTATTGTACCGATTACTTTGTCCTTGTAAGAGTTATTGCCCTTTGTGAATATGAGTTGTGAATGTATGGTTAGCTTGACAGTGTATTTATGTTTGTTTTATTATTTGTTACAGAGTTTAAATTGAATGGAATAAATATGACGAACTAAACCCTGTGGTCTTGTGATATTTATACAAGAAATACACCACTACTACATATAAAAAAAGCATTATCGTGTAGAGTCACGTAATAATATTTGGCCTGTACAGCTTGATCAGAATTTCAAACACCTATGATGCACATACATGATACAGCGCCGAGGCGATGACGAGGCGATAGGTACATACAGCAACATCAATTGAGTCACGCTATCCGTATATTGATGGTTTCAGGGGGGAAAAGACTCCAATAATGAAGGAGTGAAAGTAAATCGGGGTTCTGGACATAGCCCTTATAACATATCTCATACAAAATTTGTGAAATGTAGTCAAGAAACTCCTGTAGGATTTAGATCGCAACCAACTGGAATCGAAACATAGCTGACCCCGGGGAACATTTCAATAATATACACCACATACCGTTCATTTGTTTGTAGTCACTGTCACTTGCCAACGTGAACGTCGTTCGCTAACCGGCGTAGGTGCCCTTTGGCGTTTAGGTTTTAAAGTGGAACTAAATGCGTCGGGAACGACAAGCCAACAGAAACTGTCTGGGAACGACAGGGAGTGTCGCATTCGCGTATCCCGGTTGAAACGGTTCTGGGTTCATGTGGATCAAACTTGGATCGAACTTTAGTGGAGCTAAAAATGCCCAGTTTCGGTGTTTTGTGACAAATAAATAACAATATATATATCAATAATAACACAATATTACATATACTACTTCAGGTAAAATACAATTCAGGTGAAATTAATGTTCATAAATATTATAATCAAAATTATTCTTCCAGTATTCATCTATAAAAATTGGGGAAAATTTCAAATTTTATAACTGTGAGTGCATCAATGACATGTTGAGGCAAATTGTTCCATATATCTACAATTCGGAAACTGAAAAAAAAAGTTTTCTTATATCTAGACGGCTACGTCGTTTGAAGATTTTCTGGGAGTGTCCTCTTGTTTTTCTGTTATTGTCAATTTCAAACATATTTGACGTAACTTTATAATTATACATATTATTCATAATTGTATATACATTAATCATGTCTCCTCTCATTCTACGGTGCTTCAATGTTGGGAAGTTTAATCTTTGTAGACACCCAGTATACATTGTATGTTTAGATGTTTTAGCCCCGGTATTAGTTTTGGTGGTCTTCGTCTGTGTGGACTCCAGACACTGGCAGTGTATTCCAGATGTGGCCTGACTGAAGATTTAAATAATAATTTATACATTCACAAGTCTGGTGTCGAAGTAGTACACAGATGAATTGATGATGTGCATATACATTATATACATGTAAATTTAATAAATCAATGTACAGCTGTATATTTGTATAAACACTAAGCGTGTACTGGAACAGAGGACAGAACATGCACAGTAGACAAAACAGTACAATGCATACTGCACTAAATCAACGGATGTGTAAACAAGAGCAATATATGGTGGGCCGATTGATAGTGGGGGTGTCGCAAGAACGTAGTGACCCGTAGGGAAATAAGCCCGCACAGTTCCCAGGATCTAAACTTTCAATCGTATATTCATTTTTAACTGTCAGCTGGGAGTAGTGCGCACGTTGTTAAAAAACAGGATAACTAAAATACATTTGTAGCGTACACACTTTACTACAGAAATTGAAAGTATGTTTCGTTTTCCCTTGCCGTTCAAATGACTATACAATGCTTTATTGTCAGTTTTGAAAGATTTGAATTAAATACAGTTTCAAAATATATTAATGTCAACCTACATGTATAACGGAGGACTGTACGTGTTTGCCTGAAATCCCTGGTGTTTGCAATCTGATTAAAATCATCTGTTACATGGCTTCGTTAACTTCGTACTACGCCTGAGCCATGTAACAGATGATTTTAATCAGATTGACCTCGGCACATTCAGATGTTCCGGCGGAGCCATGTAACAGATGATTTTAATCAGATTGCGTATTTGTAACACCATACGTATCAATTATGTATTCATATTCATGTATTCACCATGTCTTTTAATGTCCATGTACTTTTAATGTTTACCATAAAAATATTTCTTTGTTCGTATCAAGCCCTAATTTCATAGATTTTTAGTTCTAATTCCAGTTTATTTACAGTATAATAGTTTTTTGTGTAATTAATCAATCTTGATACTGTACCTTTATACAATCGCTTGATTGCAACATACACCGAAGTCATCAGCCAGGAACACCTCTCAAGTGGCGTTTCGACTCATATCCTGGAACGCCCTAAAGGTGACAAGACGACAGTGATTGACTAAATCACTGTCCGTCGGTGGATGGCATCCAGCCCAGGTCTTCTCTCCTCCACCAGAGCCAACTCTGCTGTTGTTCTTCAAGTGGTTGTATGGCTGGCCGTCGGTCTCTTCCCCTGATGCCCAATGCCGTGTACATCCTCCACCTGGATTGTGCCGGGAACCCCCTGCATCCCATCCTGACAGGGAAGACCCAAATACTCCATCCCTTTGCCCTCACATCATCATACTATTGTTTTTATTATAAACCAATGGCGAGAACAAACAGACAGAATATTACAAAGCTTCCGTTATCAAGCTACATTGTGTATATACGTATATTGAAAAGGGTGCTTACGATTACAAATTTCATTATGCTATATCGGAGATAAATGTCAGTTTGTGTATACAAGTCTAGAACTAAATCAGTTTGGACATTACTGGTCATGGCTCTAGCAGGTACATGTATGATAACAGAACGTATTTATTCTGTTAGAAATACTGAAAATGAGGCTATTCCTTACTTAGGCCGTAACGGAAACTTAGCTTATTACAAATAATTTTATTATATTTGTATTTGATCCTCATATAAAAAATCATTATGTACAAAAATTGTACATTGGTGTTCTCGTTTTCCCCACTTTTTGGAGAACAAAGAAAAGTGATGATATGAAGACAAACCAATTAAAGTCTGTTTCACACTGAATCAACAGGTCACACAGTTATTTTAACGAGCCTGTGTGATCAGCTGCTTTTCTGTGCATGTGATATATCAAAATCTAAGTAATGTTTGGGTAAATATATCGAATTCTAAGGAAATTTTAGAACAAAATATTTAATTGACAATCTATTGCAGGGGCGGATCCAGAAAATTTTCAGGGAGTGTCATCATTCCAAATTTCAAGCAAATTTTGTAACGCATGTGGTCTGAACTATTAGTTACAAAGTTAGATATCCATCTTGGCCTTGTACTTTTTTCAAGGGTTTCTATCTAAAACTTTTCTAAATCCTCTTTTCTTTTTTTAAGTAAAATGCCCAAATGTAATGAATCATTAATATATTTTAATGATTTTGTTTATCTAGTTTAATAGAACAAATATAGCTGCGGGAACCGTAGCTTCTAGGTCCAATCATTTTAAATTTAATATTGATATTGTTCGATAATGATAAAAAAAATTGAAACAATCGGATCTAGAAGCTACGGTTCACGCAGATATATTTTTTCTATAACGCGATGGGAGGTGTTGCCATAATAATAGGGGCACAGGCGAACAAATTGTTACACAATGGTGTAAGAAACAAACATTGCAGTTTATGTTCCCGTTCAGAAAGTTTGGGTTGCACACCCCAGGTTCATGACTGCTTTAAAAACTGGAACGAGTCCAGTCAAGCAATGGAGGCAGACATAATTGTGGAGTGTTTCTTAAAAGCTAACGATCATAGTGTGCGTAACATGCGACTTGTTGGCGATGGGGATTCATCTTTTGTTTGCAAATATACGCGAAACAGTTCCAGTTTGGGGTTGCAGCGTAACCAAGATAATGCGTGTAAGTGCCTGCGAAACAACCTGGAGAAGCTTGTCGATGCAAATCCTCATTTTAAAGGTCGTGGCAAACTAACAAAGCAAACCAGGATCCGGCTGGAAACAGCAGTAAGATGTGCCATTCGGATGAGGTGACCTCTCTCCGACAAGAAGAAAGCAGCCAAAAAACTCGCACACGACATACGGAATTCGGGCACCATATTTACGGGGAACATGGCAATTGTAGTGCTGACTTCTGCAAGGCTAAAGTGAACCTTAATAGGAACTCTGTCGACGAAACTGATCATGAGGGGGAAAATGCTCAGGATGTGATAGGTGAGCAGGCCAGCCTGTGGTCTGATGGTGCTTCCCTACAAGAACAAGAGCAGGCTCGTTGCAACTCCAATTTAAACACTAAAGACCTGGAGCAGTGCACGGACCTGCGTCAGGAAGTAGCCAAGCTACTTAATAGAGTGGCAGATAAAAGTGAGCGCCTGATTGCTAACTTCAACTTGGTCTTCAACCATTGCAATCGGTGGTCGTGGAATACTCGGTGCTATGCAGGGGCATTACAGCAAATCATCGGCCCAGAATGGTCACCTCTAACTTGGCGGGAGTGCACCAGTACCCGCCCTGGCAGGCTATTCTCTCGACTCTACAAAAGACGGGCTACTAACCTACGGACATGTAAAAGAGCTAAAGCACAGCCGCACAACTACATCAGGCGTTGGAAAGGTGAACAGTACCAAAAAAGCAAGATTAGAATATGGGGAGGTGGCCAGAGACATCGAAATGGACATTTCAGCTGAAGACCTGGAGCAACAGAAGACAAGCTATATGGAGAGGCAGGAAATCAGTTTGAAGGAAATAGACGCCATTGAAGCATCTACCAAAGAGCAGTCAGAGTCATCATATGGAAAGGGGAGAGGAAAAAGAGACTGACATCATCCCATTTTGGCCAGATTATTAAAATAAAAAGTACACTGAAAGTTGACCCTCTTGTACGACAGTTGCTTACTCTAACTTCAGGGGAACAAGATCTACCAATATTGGCCTGCGTGATGAGGAGGTAGCAAAGACAGAGTATCTGCAACTGAAAGCAAAGGAAATGCTCACCATAAAGCCTTCAGGACCAGTGATACACCCAACACACCAATTCCTGGCATGTAGTCCTGACGGAGTTGTCTCCAACGAGCATGGCAAGGTTGGCCTTATTGAAATAAAAAATATCTTATATGATAAACCTCTTAATTTAAGAGCAGCAGCAACTTTGAAAAATATGAACAATTTCTGTTTGGAACTTGTAAAGGGAATTTGCAGTTAAAAAAACACACAACTACTTCTACCAGTGCCGGCATGGAAAATACCCAGGAATCCGTGAACTAGGTGTATGGGTAGGTGTACATGTGTATGTTACATTGAGGCTGTAAATTACATTTGTATTGGTGTTTATTAACAAGAAACCATTTTATAATTGCAACATGTTTCTTATCAAATTCAATGATTCTGGTGTTATTCATTTAAGGTAAGTATGAAATTTTATTCAAATAAACAAAAATGCAGTATTATTTCTTCATGGCAGGCTGATCGTAACCTCTGATGACATAAAATGTTTCATGTTCATGATGAATTGAACATTGTTTCTCACCTTATATCACATGCAATACAATATAAATAATACATGTTAAGAGATGATGTAAATAGTGTTTCTGAATATATCATTCAATGAACTACTTCAGATGTAATTATGGAACAATGAATTCACCTAAAACTTACATGTGCAACCTGAGACAAATAGTCTTTGTATTATGGCAAAATGATTTTATTGAATGTCACTTGTGGAAACCTTCCTTACAGTACATATCAATGTGATATATGTGCTATTTGCAGTTCAATACTAGAACAAAGAAAGCAGAAGCATATACAGTGCCTCACACAATATTTACAACGGCTTTTTTTAACCTAGCTAAGGAGTGCATACCAACAAAATTAGTGACGATTCGACCTAATGACAAACCATGGTTTAATTCTAACTTACGACGGGAAATCAGGAAAAGAGACAGACTATTGCACTTATTTAAATCTAATCGTTCTCCAAATAACTAATTTTCGGAAACAACGAAATCATGTGAATAATCTTAAGAAAAGGACAAACGATTTGTTTTACGCGGACATTAATGGCATTTTAGATCAATACTCTGATTCAAACCCTAGACATTTTTGGAAAATTGTCCGCAGATTAATAAAAACTTCAGATAATTCCAATAGTATACCTCCCCTTAGAAACAAAACC
>JAUMHH010022092.1:0-10676 GCA_032359455.1 Chlamys rubida | reverse complement strand
GTACATATAACATACCGAAGTTGTAAGGAGAAGGCTTATATAGGCTTGGCCTGATACCCTATCCCTTTGCATATTGTTTGCAATAAAATTTGTTGAAATGAAACATGTAAACAAGGGTTACTATCTACATTTATATGCCTGTATTGTTACGCCTATACATTTTGTTTGTTTAAAATGTATGTTATGTAGTGTTCTTGTATATATTTTCAGTTCGGTTTTGTATAAATATATTGAAGCCGTGTCATGTTTCTTTTTTCTTACTTTTTTTCTTCTAAGACCTGACCAAACAATCACACAGTTTATCTATTCTGTTTCTCTATTTAAAAATAGCTGTATGAAGATAGATAAAAAATTACTTTTATGAATGAATTGGTAAATCTTCTTTCGTTTCCACTATCGTAGAATGCTAGTTTGGATTTGTTGATGTTCGAAATTTAATTAAAATAAGATTTACGGATACATTTTGTGTATATATGTAAAGGTATTGATTATAAATGTTGAACCGTTTTTCATTACATTAACACGTGAGATGAGATACTCAAGTTATCAGAATGTGCCCGACTTACTTGTTAGTCAGTTTGTAGACTAGGGGATGCTAATAAACCTGGAACATTTAATAAATAATTTTTTGTCTAACTGTGAATCTGCTGTAGGGCAGATGTAAGTACTTCTATAAGGCATGATATGACTAAGTGTATAAAATAGTACCGACTGGAACGGGATGAATATATATATATCCTTTGTATGAAAGGAAAACGAATGGAAAGTCCATTGATAAAGTCAACTGATGACATATGATATCTATACATATATCTACCATTTCCCACACAGTCACATATTTAAATATGGTGACGCTTGTATGAAACTCGAAAAGTAGAGCATTTTCTTAAATTTTAGATTTTCTTCTTACATTGATTATGTTTACTTAAACTTTTAGATGATTCATACAACTGGGCCAGATATTATATAAAATATACCCACCTTCTTGAAAAAACGCCCTGTCAGATTTATGAAACGTTGATAACACTTACGGAAAACCCTAGTTTCGTTTTCAGTTCCGAGAAACGTCTTTGGCCTTGAGTCTTATATACTTCTTTATATAGATATCACGGGACCTCCACTGTAATCGTGTTTACAGTGTGGCTATTATCGATGTCTATGCATGGCTATACTTTGTAGACCTACATTCCGACCACCTACGTGTGAGAGGATTGTTGGAGGCGTTGTTATGACGGGTTTTCCGTTGTAGATACTTTCCCTTTCGCTTTGTTTATTCACCTATTTATTTATTCATTCCTTAAATTTCATATCAATCTTAGATATTACTTTAATGCTGTATGCTTTTTATTTTCAATTAACTTTTACAAAAAGACAATTAAGCAGCTGTCGATTATCAAACTTCTCTTTTTATGTTTAAACACATTTACGTAAAAACAAAATCGATCTCGTCATAAAGTGGAACATTAATTCACTACATCTTTAAACACTTGGTGAATGTGGTGCATTTTGAAATATTGTACATGCGGTCAAAGTATTTGCTGAACAACTTATCAATCTGACAGTTGTTTTCGCCATACTTACGATTAAATGTGATGAGTAAATCATTGTACAATCGGTCGCTGTTAATTGTGTTTACATTCACTGTATTATCAATACTATGCTGATAAAAACGGGATAATGTATTATTATCATATATCTTAATACTATATATTACACCGTGTAGGATATACATAGTAAGTGTTTATAATCATGGAAATCAGTGAATTCCATGCGCTTATTTACTTATTTATAGCCTGCACCCATAGGATTCTGTTAACACATCACCCATTGTAAACACAGTTTTATATTGGGTCATAGGCTTTGTTATTTTATGTATAAATATCATGCATAAAAGAAAAGACGGATGTAAATGTAAAAGTATTTAGGAAATTAGTCAAGTTTTCCTTTGTACATTGTATGTCAATACGTACTAACGTTCATATATATAGCTGCAGACCGACTACTGTATTGGATGTCGGTAGCTAGCTAAAATAATAATGTTTAACGAACAACTGTCGCCGCACTAACTGTGTTTAAAGTATCTAACAAAGGTGACGTAAGACTTATAATTATACATTGTAGGGTTAATCATTAATGACAAAACATTTCATACAGTCCATCTACACGTCTATCGTCTATAGGAGATGTACCACAACATGACATTTGTTCAGGCACACTCTTTCTATTTCATATGAGATGTATCTACTGGATGAAGTATAAACCATTTAGATTAAATCTGATTAAGTAAAACATTTACTCAATGAGGCGTGTGTTACAAATCAATAAGATACTGAGCAGTGGAAAAAGGCCGGCTTCCAAATAGCTTGTAGTAATTGAAAATGTGTTACGAATATTCTACGTCAATGTCGTATCAAGACAGAATATAGAAGGTGCATAACTTAGACAGTATAAAAATGTATTTTATCATTGTATTGTATGATAGCCAAAGGCGGCCAGGCACTTTTGAAGCATCTATACGTCGTTTGTGTACCACGGTACACTTTGTGTGGTACATGTGTACCACAGTACACTTTTTTGTGGCAACTTCGTTTCTGTTTACACTTTTGTAGTACACAAACGAAGCATTTATGCTTCGTTTGTGTACCACGGTACACTAGTGTGTGACCGAGAGCGGCCACAGATAGCAAATGACCGACAAAGACCCTGATCTATTACTTTTCCGATTAAAACATAACGTTTATCTTACTCTCCTGTTAAGGGCTTAGACAGAATATGTCTTGTTTATAAAAAATATAGGATATTTTGGATGTGAATTAGATGTATAACGAGATTTGAATTGTTATACTTTTGTCGTTTAATTTTGTTACATGTACCGGTATGTGTCCTGTTTTATTTGCTTTTATAATTACCTGATCACCCCTCCTTGCATTCTCTTGGGACCCATAATTAAATTCAACAATATGCAGAAGTGAAAGAGACTGGAAAAAGAAGAGGTGACATAGCCGTTAATATGATGCTCTCGGAGATGTTGCCGTCTTGTTAGAGCAGTTACATGTATGTTATGCATGTCGGAGTACGCAGCAGTCATAACACCTACACCGTTGCTGAAAACAACAACAAACATTGAGTACCCATCAAATGCTTTAAAACTGTGGAGAAGAGTAGTAAGGCAATAGGAGCGAATATGATTTGTGAAAAATTCTCACAAGTAAAAAGTAAGCATGCTGTCCGCAGGATGATCCTGAATGAAAACAAATATATTTCAGCACTTCTAACCAACAACCGAGTATTCAGGTGTTGTGAAAACCTGTCAACACTTTTGGAGTAGTCCAACCATATCTGTCAGTGCCACAGATCCATTTTAGAGTAGTCAGTGTCTGTAAAGTATCACACTTGTGAATGCCTCAGATCCATTTTAGAGGAATCAGTGTTAGTAAAGAATCACACCTCTGAGTGACTCAGATTCATTTTAGAAGATCTAGAGTCAGTGTCAGTAAGGCATCACAGACCTCAACAGTATCTAATTGTGTCATATGTAATTACTTCACATGACAATCAAGTGAGTGACGTTTTGAAGGATGGAAAGATGTCTCGTTAGAGGAAGTTATTAATTACAGACAGTAAAATGTGATGATTTATTTCTCTAAATTACACAAATGCACACGTAACCACAAAAGTGAACCATGGTAAAAATACTATGGAATTGATTAAGCTTCAGGCCAAATATCAGTACCTATGACTCTTTGTTACTAAGAAGAACCCGTTAAAATATTTTAATTTATTTGACCATAGTAACTTTGAAAGTTAAAGGTCATTCATTGAAACATACTAGGTATCTCTTTATTCCAGCATGTTGTCTAGGACTTTTGGTTATTGAGAATAAAAAAGGTTTCAACAACGTTGACACTCTATGACCTTAAATGTAAAGGTTATATATTGGAACAAACTTGGAAGTCCTCCATCCAAGCATGAAGATGGTCAAATATCAGTAACCGGGATATTTTGGTTATATAGATAAACTGCTAGAAATATTAAATTCATTTGATCTCTGACCCTGAAGTTAGTCAAGGTCGATGATTTAAACAGATTCGATTGTCCTTCATTCAAGCATGCTACGGGCAAAACATCATCACCCTAGGCCTTTTGGCTATTTATAAAGCCTTGTATTAAATGTTTACTTAAGTTTGACCCATGTAACAATAAAATTGTGTTAAGGTCATTCATTTTAACAAACCTGGTAGTCCTTTATCCTAGCATGGTAACCACAGATGTAGGCGTGTTGGTTATTGAGAAGATGTCGTTTGAATGGAAAAGTGGACGATGGACGACAGACGACGGGGCATGAGCTAATCGGTAATTTGTTCGAGATGAGCTTAAAATGGCTCGGCTTATCAGAGGAAGCTCTGATCCTGTTGGATAATCCCTTACCATCAGAATGTGTACGCTACGTCATAGTCATAATCCATCTAGTTCGCATTTACGCTGACAGAGGATGACCGATGAACGCCTTGTCGTAGCCAAACAGCTTTCAGTGAGATATTTGTGTAAATATGTTGCATATTCATGTTGTTAAATGAATTAATATGTTTTATTGGAATGCTTACTTACTTGAAAATAACTTTAAGAATACAATTTGACTCTCATAACACGCGTATATAATAAGCATAATATCATAACAACTAAAACAGTTTTCTTTCTTCGTATCAGATTATAAAAGTCCGTAATCCTGAGTAATACGCATATCTCCTTCATATAATATAATACGAGTGAGGGATGTAAACAGTTCCTTATTGATGACAATACTTGTACTCTTCTCAACTACGCCATCAGTATATCTTTCAGATTTAAAAAGATAATGTAAAAAGGACCAGTTAGATAATGAACCTATTTCAATGGTAAAATTATTACTCAATAAATAACGATATGTGATACTTAACTGGAAGAAGCATCCTTGACGGGTATACTATGGATAGAATAAAAATGATACGTATGGTAATGTTTAAGTTTTGTATTTTAACCAGAAGGAACGGGAATTGTTTTTTCTAGTATGACAAGTATATCTTCACGAGGAAACGAGGATTCTTTCGCTACGTTGTATGACTAATAGAAAATAGAAAGATGTAAAGATCCAATCGCAAAAATCATCTACAAACAAGTCAGTTGGATGCATGATGAAAGAATTGTCAAAAAGAGTAAACAATGTTGTTTTATATATTTATTTACATATTGTTTAAATCAAATCAGTGTCGTCGCCACCATACTTCATCAAAATAACATACTGAAATGGTTCTTCTAGATACTTTAGAACAAGGGAGGCAAACTTAGGGACCACTACGGTACCTATCTCTGTACCTCTTCTTATGGTAAATGACATTTTGAAGGAAAATATATATATTTAAGAATAAAGTCATTGATAAAATGCCGATATGTTTTTTTGTGATATCTTTTTAACAACAACGGCTTTTGATCCAAGTGCATGAGGTATATTCGTATATAAAACAACAACGTCACATGATACATGTTTATCCAATTTTGTGCATTCTTGAAAAACGATCAAAATCTAACCTTTGATAGCCTTAAAATTAAGTTTCAATAAAATATCAATAAGACGACTCTGATGCTGGGTGCTACAACATGTACTTGACTACCGACAATATATCTAAATATCAAATCTGAAGAATTTTCTACTTCAAAATAATCTATTGTATTGCTTATACTTTCATTCTTGAGAATTTTAGTAAAGCATAAAAAGGCTGGTTAAATAGGGAATATTGTATCTTAAGATACATGCTCTTCTTCATCAAATGTATCGTCCGATAGTAATGGGATACATCATTTTATTTTTGTCACGATGTATCACGCCTAATCAAGTAATTAATGTACGTCAATAAGGATCCCAGCCATCAACATAAAGAAAAAAGGTATGATAAACACTGAAATAGTATATACGGTAATACAGAACAAATGGCGCCGACCGTCAAAATTATAAAACAAAAAAAGTCTAGATTGAATCTTGTCCAAGTAGTAAATCCTGGCTATCTAGTAAACAGAACCCATCTATTCAGAAAATCATTATAACTATTCTCTCAACTAGGAGTGCTTGACATGGTATATATCATTATTATCATTTTTTTGATATATCCTGTTAACATGTTGTATGGAATATCAGATTGTACGTTATCTCGGTTACACGAAATATGTAAATTAATGGGTTGAGCAAGTTCTGCCATTCATGATAAAGACAATATTTTACGGACAACAAATGATGATATCGGTCAACTTAAGGAAGCATCGTTCACTCATTTTATGATTTTTGCATATGAAATAAATTCCTCGATGCCTTTGTGTTTTTGTGTGTAAGGATGTATCATTGATAATCTCACCGTCATGTAATATTACATTGCATTCATTTTGGTCTTAGATAAAAGTACATTAAAACATACCGCACTTCGTTATGACAAATGTGAATATTTTATCATTATAGTACCTTTACAAATCTTAACTATTATTTTACAATGAATTTTTCAAAATTTCTTTAGAACAGTTGCTATTTTACCAATAGCAGTGATGTTGAGATCACATTCGTACAGTCCACTATTGCTGCTGAACGCCAGGTCGATGATACCACCCAGTTGTCGTAACTCACTTCCGGTAACACGAAGGCTGGTAGGTGTCAGTGTTGATAGATTGTCCTTGTTGGTATGATGTAGCACAAGCACGTATACGTCTCTACCACCTAAAAAGTTCATTACTTTCGTTAATTCATTTTCACTAAATAGCTGTCTTTAAAACAACCATGTGAACATGTAGACTTACCGTTTGCAATTTAGTAGATGGATGTTTTAGTGTATCGTTTTGTTTTTATATTTCACATTCATGTGTTTTGACATGTCAAAGATCATATGACATGGCTGGTACAAGTACCCTACATTTATGCCATCTTATCTTCCTAAATACCACGAAATACCGTTACTGAAGTAGGCGTCTCTCTTGAGATACTTCTATAAGGTGTTTGCGTGTTTATTGATCAAATTATGAGAATATGATATCTTCTTATAACGTTATTATGTGACCAGCCACATGTCATCTTTTCTGTTATTCATTCCAGTTTTAAATAGGTAGTCTCGTCGATAGCGCTTTTATAATTGAGAATATTCGCTTTTGATGAGTTACCTTTCGTCCCTTCCAATGCGTCCTGAATATTTGTGCCGACCCTCGACATATTCAGACATAATACAAACAATGGCCCATTGGATACATCTGTTGGTGTCTCGCTGAGCACAATTGAAAAATCAAAGCTCTTTGAATCGAGTCTCTCTCCTAGCTGTCTCGTCAGCTCCTTGGTTACCATGTCCACCATTGTTTTCCCCAAACCACTTCGGCTGGTACGTAGTAATCTCATCACTAAAGCGACGAATAACAGAGATACATATTACAATAGTAAACAGTTCCAACTTCATAACATTGGTCGTATAAATGTGCCATTCAGGAATGTTGACATGCATTAGCCGAGTCGTTCATATACAATATAACATTTTCTTTCAAGTACAAACGTTTTGACCATGTTAACAATATCGTTTTAGAAAGATTCAAATTGGTTTGGTAGTTTCTGTGAACGCCGGGGATTAGATTACAGACACAATACGTCAAAATATTATGACTAAGTGCGGAAATCGTGCGTACAGTGCATACACTTGTTAAAAACACATACAATAATATATGATATATTACAAGTATGGTTTTCGGTGCGGATACATTAATTGTCAGATTTCCAGAGTGCATCCTATTAAGGGAGATTTAGATATTGTAAGTGAGCAAATTACTACACGTAATGCTTTTGTTTTTAACACGTGGCAAAACAAATTGTTGTCCACGACCTTGGATTGACAATGGTCAGGCTTTATATTGCTTTACAATAAGTATATATGGATGTAAAAGGAATGTAATATATGAGCTAAAACATACCCACAACTTTCTTTTTTAAGCGTCGACTCTCTTCCAACACTGTGTTTAAATTGTTTATTTCTTCATCCTTTTTTACTATGTAAAAATAAACAATGTGACAAGACATAATATTTATTTATTATATTTAACGTGTAACCAAACACAATCTTATACTTGAAAATACGCAATGTATAGTTAATAAAATTTTAATCGATGCAAGTTGCAACTTAATCACATTTTCAAAATAAAGCACACTATACATATATCGCATGCTTCATCTCATCAATCAAGTCAGTTTGGATCAACCGTGAGATTATAATCTGACATTACTGGTTTACCAAATACTTTGTAAAAATGGCACACTTCTTAAATATGTATGATATGTTGAAGTGTGCAAACATGCATTACTTGTTAAGTGTCATGATCTAACGTCCTGAACTAAAGACAGAGGGAACTAACATGTGAAATTTGAGAAAAATCCCCCCAGTTCTATCTGGGAAATACCGGTAACAAACTTAAAGTCTCAAAATTCAAAATGGCCGACAGGCTGCCATCTTTGTTTTCCAATCAGTCTCAAAATTCAATATCCATTACTTGATACCATGGGGAACTTACATGTGGAATTGAAATAGATTCCTGCAGTACCCTTTTTGAAACAGCGCAAGCAATTTTAAACTCTATTCTAGATTCTAGATGGCTGCTTTACTTTCCCGAACAGTCCTATATTTCAATTTGCATAACTAGGGACTATTGGAAACCTTCAAGTAAAATTTGATAAAAACACTTCCAATTCCCTGATAAATTGCGCTTACAAATTTTAACTCTCAATATTAAAGATGGCTGCCCTGGTTCCCCGATTAGTCCCGTATCTTAAGATAAGCATCGAATGATACATCCAGTACTTGCTGCAAAAAGCGCTAACGAAATTGTTTCAGAACGGACGGACATACCACGGACAAGGGGCGATTTGAATAGTCCACCATATGATGATGGTAGGCTAAAACCCGCAAGCTGCAACAAAACCCAGGATTTAGCAGTATTAAAATAAACGCTATGTTAATTTGTTTAAGCTTTGACATACCTAGTTCTC
Organism: Chlamys rubida; assembly: GCA_032359455.1. NCBI lineage: Eukaryota > Metazoa > Mollusca > Bivalvia > Pectinida > Pectinidae > Chlamys > Chlamys rubida. The sequence goes on along the minus strand of JAUMHH010022092.1, from coordinate 1,642 downwards.
CTGTCACCCTATCAATATCCCGCTGAAGACTCTCAGCAGTAGATGATAGCTCCTTTATAGTTTTGTTGAGAGAACCTCTCTCGTCCTGTAGTATTTGTATGTCCCTCTGTAGTTGTGATTGTTCTTTCAAATACTCCGCTTTTTCGTTTTGAACTTTGTCGAAATCACCCTGTTTCTCCTCTTTGGACAGATGAAATGGTCAATGAGCGTGGTATGTTATGTGTAACAACTGTCAAGCTCATTTGAAAAGACAAATAAGACAGTCGATGGATGAGAAATAATAATTGTATTATTACCACGCTAATATAATGAAAATATAAAGACTGAAACAACATTTATTATCGTTACGTAGGTACAAGTCAATCTACAAGATAAGTCATACCTAGTTGTCCTGTCAGTCTGTCGATGTTCTGCTGTAGACCCTCCATGACGGGTGTCATCTCCTCATTCGTTCTGCTGAGGGAACTTGTCTGGTCCTTAAATGTCTGTATATCTGTCTGTAGCTGGGATATGTTTATAACATACCTCTCGTTTTTCTTTTGAACTTTGTCAAGTTCACTTTGCTTTTCCTCTTTGAAAGGCCAAATTTTAATTACATTAGATCGTTTCAGTTTTAAGTGTATCAACAGTAATCTTAAGTATCAGTAACAGTATGTTTATACCCTCTTTTTAAAGTTTCTCTTCTACTGATTAATTTTACATTGTGATATTACACCAAAAAGTAACACACAGAAAACATATCAATAGATATTTATGACTATAAAGAAAATCAAGCAATGAAGGGTCAGATAAGAATGCAGGATATTTGACGAGATTTTATTACAGCCATCTAATTTTCCAAATAATAATTACAAACTTTATGTCATGAGTCTATGTTATTCATTTAAATTTAAAATATTGAACTACAAATCCACGACTAAACAGTATTTAATGGCCTATATGTATTCTTAGCTAAATTGGATAGTGAGTATAGTCCTACATGTACCTAGTTCTCCAGTCATCTTCTCGATGTTCTGCTGTTTAATCTTTAATGAAGATGATAACTCCTCATTTGTCCTGTTGAGAGAGCTTGTCTGGTCCTGTAGTGTCTGTCTGTCTGTCTGTAGTTGTGCTACTTTTCTCACATACTCTTCTTTCTCCTGTTGACTTTTGTCAAAATCACCCTGCTTCTTTTCTGTAAGCAGATGAACGTTTAGTGTTGGTAATATATTAATCGCTACATATGTCATGCGTATTACTTCTATTTTTAAACATCACTAGAAGCACCTGCTGCATAACGCATTGACAGACAGATATACTTTTGCAACAATACCATTACGCTGATAAAATGAACGCGTCAAATCTGAAAAAAGAAATCTGTTATGTTGTTATGTAAATTGTGAAGTCAATCAGGGAACTTGCAAAAATGCTGAATATTTGACGCGAATAGAATAAAGTCTGTTCAATTCTATAACACCAATCTTATTCTCCAAAACAAAATATTAGTAAATGTGATAAGTGGATGATTATCATTAAATTTAAAATAATAAACTAAAACCAAATCCACGACTAAAGAGTATTAAATGACCTACATATATGTATTCTTAGCCTCATTTTGATAGCACATTCCTACCTAGTTCTCCAGTCATCTTCTCAATGTTCT
>JAUMHH010022081.1:0-10676 GCA_032359455.1 Chlamys rubida | reverse complement strand
GATGCCGTTGGAAGCACAGTCCCACTACAAACAGAACACAATACATCTCCAGCACAAACGCAGGCATACACACATAAAGAGATATTAGTCAGGTGGCATAGGACTAGTAGTAAGTGCCTGATAAGGCATCTCCTGCGAATTCCTCAAAAATCGTATTGATAAATGTATATGCCTATTGTATTGATTGCATAAATTGCATATCTATGTATTGTAAAGCTTATTCTAGCTAGACAGGGCGCTTTATCAAATGTTGCATATTATAGCTATAAATATTTCTTATTCTATTGAATATCATCTGTGTTCCATTAGTGACATGATGTATGTATTTTGTACAGGTTAACATGGCGGAGGACAAAAAGGAAAATACTCGTGGAAATTGGAGCAGTTGGTACGAATATCTGTTCTCGTGTATCGGCTGTCTTGTTGGACTTGGAAATATCTGGAGGTTCCCCTATGTCTGCTACAAAAATGGAGGCGGTGAGATGTATTTACTTATACCCTTGATACTTGAACCCGTGACTGCACAGCGACACAAAATACCATGCGCACATCGTCCGAAAAATTGTGCGATTGAACTATTGTGCGCCCTCTTCTGCGCTTATGTTTGAATGATATGATGGGTCAATCAAAATAACGGAATGATAAAACAATCCGGAAGACTAATGTGATTTCTGATTAGAATATACCGTGACACTCCTACCATGGTTGTTACACAGAACACTATCTTTCGCTGTAATTTACATCGTTGTAAGCTTTTTTTTTTTTAGCTTTTGGCGATGTCTTGATTGTATTTCATTTACTTATTTATAATGTTCAGCGAAATACATCTAGGTATATATCTTTCTATCTATTTGAAATATGACAACTCACTTAACATCAGGATTAGATACTAGGCTATAAGGCAAAATAAGTACAAGTTCATATTAACAACGATCGCCATCGCACATCGTTTGCACAGATTTGCGCAAGACATTATAGTCCAGATTTTGATCGTTCGGACATGGTGCGCAGATCTAGACCGCGTTCACATCGTTCGCATACCATGTGACGTACGTAGTGCGATACCACAACTGTAATTTGGTCACGTGATTTACACTTTATATACTTTAAATAGTTTGTAAGAGCACGGAGTCCGTGGTAAGAGATAGCTCGAAAGAATAGAATACATTAGTATAAATAAACTGTTAAATGACTTATAAATGAAGCACTTACATCGAATAGATATAATAAGTGTTCAGCCTTCGTACACCTGTACTACATATATATTTATCCACATATTCGCATCCTTGGCGGTATATTCTACAATAGTAGAATAAAGGGTTAGAATGTACCCTTAATGCAATAGCATACTCCGTGTACTGGCGTGTTTGGTTTTCATTACCTTTGGTTCTATTTTTATCCCATAAATTATTTTCTTCTTATTTTGAACTTTCAATTAGGCATTAAGACGAAGTCTGTAAATAAAGGAATTGATACATGTTTTCAAAATGAAATTCAGTTTTACATCGTAAAAATCGAATTCCTACCATATATTAAAACTTGGATACACCGACGACAGTTGATTTACCTTATCTAATTTAAATAAGGAAACAAATGGAAATCTACTCCATCATGACAAAGACCGTTCACTCCAATGTGTCAATTGTGTGTGGCAGTCGATAAGGATTGTTCAGAGATTAAAATATACAACAAGAGTCTATCTTATTTACTCGGACAACATGGACATATGACAGTCAGCAGTGCCGCGGGCGACGCTGTTCGCTGAGAATTTGATCGAGAAAATAATATGTGTTTAGAGGGAAGTTTAAGAAACTGACCCATAATGTCAGGCATGCTCCACCAAATTAGGTGTATCTAGACTTCAGTGTTTAAGTGCTTGACACCTGTCCCGTATAGGCTTACAGAAATTTGACAATAAGGCTGTTGGCTAGTCAGGTTTCATATCTCAACGTTAACAGCTACAGAATGTGGAAATATATTTGACGTCACAGAGCGACTCTGCTGGTGGTCTATCCGTCCGCGCAGTGCATATTGCTTCATGGATTTACAAACTAACTATTAAACCTCCTTTCTTAGAGTAGATGTAATGTACTAACAGCCATTTTGTGTGCTTTTTGTCTAGTTTTAACACTGTAAGACAGCAAATATTTTATATGGATTTATTTCAAGATATTGAAACCTAAATAATATCTGTGTTAGTACCGCCCATCACGTACCGTCTCTTTATCTGCAGGATTTCAAGTTACCTGAAAATAAATGATCGTAAAAGCTCACGGTCTAACATTAAAGAGTACAAAGTAACACCAGAACATAAAGTTAAATGTTACAAAATATATTAGTACGGACTTTAACCGTATATGACAACGGCAATTTTGGCATTTAAGACAACGCTATTTCAATAAAAGGATTATAGTGATAAGTTCCCGTTTAATTTTATCTTTAAAATAAATCGTTTAATGTGATCAAGCTTTTAGAACAGTGATTTGATAGTCTTTGTACATGTAACTAAATAGTACAACGCATTCGAACAATAATCTTAGCAAATCATAGTTTTAGGCAAATGCTTAATTTTTCTTACTATTTTTTTTTCAATTGTGTTTGTCCTCTGATATGTATTTATACACAACTTATAAGATACAATACACGTCCAGCAAATATCAAATGTAGAGACATTATTGGTGTAAAATTACAACGTCACCATCATACATGTAACTTGTTCTGATAGTATTGACTTGACATTATACATATTATCTGTGATTACATTTAATGCTTTTCATAAATTAACACTATTTTCATATATTTATTGTTTCAAAAGGGTCATACAAATGTATCCCGGGGGCCTTTGTAGGTAGGGGACTCCCAATCACTTAGAAACCTGGGTTATGATACTTTCTTTCTCTGTGATAATTATTACTGCTTTTTATTAATATATGTGATTATCTCCCTTTGCCTCTTTTTTAATAGTTTACTTACTGGACGTCAACCGTGTTCGCATTGCTAAAAGTTAAACAATAACCGCAGAATTAATTGACATGTTGAATAAATTGGACATACACGTCCTTTGTTAGAATTTCAAACAAATTAGTATTTCCTTTTTATTTTAGGTGCTTTTCTTATTCCATACTTTTTCTTCATGGCCGTGAGTGCCCTCCCGCTGATGTTCCTTGAGATATCGTATTCACAATACTCCAATCTCGGACCGGGTAAAGTTTGGATATGCTGCCCTCTTTTCAAAGGCAGGTAGTATATATTTATATATTTTATTTTAATTAGAAGGTAATATGATTAAATATTTGTCTTATTTAATGTGATTATTTGAACAAGGTTGTCGTAAATTATATTAGATTTGAATCAAAATGAAACCAAAACCAGATGTAGGAAATTTCAGATAAAGCCATCATTTGCACAAGGCTTTCCCTGTTTTCCTAGCAATATTCGTCAAACTGACAAAGAAAACAAAAATAATCTTACCAAAGTAAACCTTTTACAAATATATTGTGTAGGTTTATTTTACGAAGTTGTCTCCAGAAGGTTCGTTGCATCGTCTAGATTTTTCCGGTTAATTCGTTGTTATTTTGACCTGCGTCCTCCTCGGTTGATATCACTCTATCAGGTTAATATAACAACGTATCGACCTCGACACAAGTCCATCAATGATAAATATACTGAACTATTGGGTTTTATTACAGGTATAGGATACGGTATGGTGACACTGACCGGTCTAGTTAGTATCTACTACAATGTCATACTAGCCTGGACTCTCTACTACTTCGGGATGTCGTTCTCGTCGGTTCTGCCCTGGAGTCACTGTAACAATGACTGGAATTCTCCGCACTGTTACACCCGTATAGGCGACGCAAATAACTCGTTAACAGTTAATGGTACCGTGCACGAGTCAACATACAACAACACTGCCGACGGGATCGCACGGACATCGAGTGAAGAGTTCTGGCAGTAAGGCAATTTATCTCGAGATTTTGTGTTAAGATTGAGACTTCGTTGTTATGAACAAATACACCTTAAAAGTCTTGACAAATCTAGGTTTGACTATATTGAGTCTAATTTGTCGAGTTGAAAAGGAAATATAAGCGTTTAGATACAACTCTTTTTGGTATTATCAGGGATCATCAGTCTTATCCGTAAAGGCTGTAACATCTAAACGGTGTCATTAAAAAGAGATAGGACGATGCAAATATCTTTTTACATTTGTTAGGGTTAAAATTAGTTAATAATATCAGCGATTTACAAGCAATAACCAAGATTTTAGCAAGGTTAAGGTACATGTATATTTGCAAAACAAAAGTAAATGCAGTTTACACAAATCCGGAAGCAAAAACGAAGGCACGTAAATGTTCTTTATTAGGAGAAACATTTGAACTTCATTTTTATATGGTAAAAGAGAACCAATCATAACATTCTATTAAGTCCGTAGTTTGACGTAAAATCGAGTGTGTAACCGGATTAAACTATGTCTTCGTTTAGAATATTGATGCAATCGCGTCGAAATCAAAAACGAGTGCCATTCAGTAGGTTCGGTCAGCACACAACTTCCATACGAACAGGCAACAGTTTAGCGCCCTGGTACGCTGCAAAAGTATCTAAACAACAGTGCACGTGCAAAAATGTTGACATCATCCGACATAAAATGATCAAGTTACTCATTGTTTAATGGTATGCACTCATGACTAGTGTCTACTTTTTAATGCATAAATGAAGATTGGGACTGAATCTGAAATATTCTCCATTATCAAAGCAATGTGTGTGTTTACAATTACTGTCAAAGCAGAAACATGCAGGTGTACGTCCCTGTGTGACTTACTCCTTTTTCCTCTACTAAAGAATATGCTGTCTGGAAAACGGCAAGCCTACATATAGGAGTGCTCTTGGTAGTGTATTCTTCAAATGCCTTGCCAGCATACCAACTGGGGACTACCACGAAGCGTTAACGTCATGGATAGTTTGTTATATAAATATCAAATCATATACAACGTACATGTGATTACTGACAACTGTGACAGAGTTTATTGAATTGCCGTCGTACAATCAAAGTTGATTGATTTTAATCAAAGGTTTGAAAATAATTTTAGATAAGTTTAAATGTGTATATAAGAAGTTTTAACAAATAACTACTGGAGTTGTTTTGTTTTCTTGATCAATTGAAAGATAATTGAATTTCATATCTTTATCTAGACGAAATGTCCTTGATATATCTGAAAACATAGACACGATGGGAAGTGTTCGTTGGCAGCTTGCCCTTGGATTGTTTGCCGCCTGGCTCGCTGTGTTCCTTTGTCTTATCAAAGGAATAAAAACGTCCGGCAAGGTAGATACCTCTACAAGTGTATTTGCGTGTCATAATAAAATGACGAAAATCACACGTGGTATAGTAATATGTGTAAACAATCTGGCAGCATAACTACATGTAGTAGTATCTAAATGATAATTGGATTATACAAAATTGTTTTCTATGTAATTAAATATCCGTAAAACAAAATATTCAATTTTTTTTATCGAAGTTAAAAATAAATAAAAATAAAACACATTAAAAAAAAACATTATCATGTATTCTCCAAAGTCCAACGTTTGTTTGGAAAAGACAAAGGGAGCATTATCTCTAAAACAAACGAAGTAAACGGTACGGTACATCTGTAAGCATGTCAAACGTCCATTAACGAAATGATATACAAGATACTATCATTCAAACCTAACGATGTTTTTATAAGGCAAAAAAAATAAAAATGTGTTATTGGATTTGAGATCCAAAATTTAACTTTTCCTTAATGCTGTTGGAAACCCAGTGAATGTATATTGTATGCATCTTGTCATTAAACATTATGTATCACTACCACATTGTCAATATCTTTTTGCGCAAAAATCTATCCATGTTTTACAGGTAGTCTACGTAGCAGCTACGATTCCTTATCTGTTTCTTCTGACACTGTTTATTCGCGGAATGACATTGCCAGGATCTAAAGATGGTATTCTGTTCTACCTCATTCCTAGGTGGTCAGACCTCGGTAAACTGTCGGTAAGATATACTTTATCGGATTTCGTGGTGGTCAGGCCTCAGTAAACTGTCGGTAGGATACACTCTAAAGGACTGTTAGATTATCACACCAAAGGTGATTGTCTTTCACATTCCCAGGAGGTCAGATCTATCAGAACTGCCTGAAATGTATTCCTTGGTGGATCGCCTGAATTGTTTCTCAGTTTCAAGTCTATATACATGTTAAACTGAATGGTCACTGAAAATGAATTTCAAATTGATTGCTAAATAATTTTGCTTTTTAACGGGGATTGAATACACCATTCTTAAACGATATTTAAACATATTTTGTTTGTAATTTGACTCTTTTATGAAACTGATAAATATTTTAGTATGATGACACATCCTTAAGACGTGAACCAGTTACTACGTAGTGTTTGTATTTGAAGGTATGGGGTGATGCGGCCGTTCAGATGTTCTACTCAGCAGGCTTAGGATGGGGCGGCATGGCCACGCTAGCTAGCTACAACAACTTCAACAACAACTGTTATAGGTAATTTCAACTATGCCGAAGAATTTTTCTCAGTGAAATGCATTGTCTCGCTCTTTTTTTGGTTATTGTGAATAAAAAAACATAATGGTGTATTTGCTAGGATTTCAACTTGCAAGAGAAATCATAAGAGACACACAATCTAGAAAATCTCAAACGAAAAAAGAAATATTGAACGGAGAAACGCTCTGAGAACATAATAAATGTGTATCTTGTTCAAATACATTGTAAATAAAATAAAATCAATAAATTAATCAATAAATAAAGGAAATTTGACACCACCATCAACACACCTGACAAATTCAAGCAAACACTCCAGTGGTATTCAGTGTTGTTCTACTAATACAAATGTATATATATGTTTTCATTTACTTTGCTTAAGCTGCTGTTGTTTTGTTCCAGCTTGAAGACGAAACCAATGCGTAATGTTAGTGTGTCGTGTCTTTAAATGAACTCTTACCCATAAAATGATTTCTTCTACCCTCAGAATAGCTTTGGCTTCACGTTGACTAAATCAGTGCCAAACTATCAATTATTCAGTAATATGTTACTTTTATTTTTAAATTCATCTTCGATGAAACCTGAAAGTGTATCACAGAACTCTAACACTAGGGGTTGTTTACATTATTTTCAATCAGGGATGCCATGCTGCTCCCCTTGTTGGATGCATTCACAAGCTGGTTTGCTGGAATGGTCATATTTGCTACTCTCGGGTACATGGCAAACGAAGCCGGAGTACAAATTGGCGAAGTAGTGGCCAGTGGTAAGTATGTTTATTGATAAGTGTAATTCTTTATCTTAGTCAAAGGCCTTCAAATATTTTCCGTTTTTTATATATTGGTATCATACTTTTAAGTTCGAGTCACTGATTGAAATATGATATATCGGAATAGTTGTTTTAGTGGTCAAATATACCTCGTGGTACGTTTATTACTGACTGGGCTAACAAACATCTTCAATCGCTTGTATACGTGTCCATATCGCACCTGTAGATTTAACTTTCTGGCTGTATGTTAAAATAATGGAACAGTTATTGAAACAAAGGTAAAAGTATGCTTCTCTTACGTTCATCTAAGCAGCATTGTTAAGACTGCTACATGTGCTGAGTTATAAGCTAACATGCATTTCCATTCCTATTGTGCTGTATTTTTCGATGTCGTACTTATAAGTTTTAATTTCATGTGGTAATTTAAAAGAGAAGAGCAACTTGTGGGATATTTGCCAAATTGTACCTCGTGCATCTAAGCTACGTTAGCAAGGTGCTGTCTGTTCTACGTAATAGGTAACGTACCTATTTTAACGGTAGTCGTATTCTAGCACTGTTTACGCTTCACATATTGTTTATTATGACTGCGCTTATTGGAGTTCCTGTATATTGTTTTCCGTGCATATTTTGTGGGCGCGCCAATTCATCAATCTGTTTAAATTCGATACACACCAAAATTTGAGTTCGCTTAAATAAGTGCGTTTGCAGTATGTACGGATTTCGTTAATGGCCTCTCTACTTTATTGCTCTGTATCATACTTTTAAATTGAACTTCCACTTTGTAAGTTAAAAACCAAATGTGGCACGATGGTCATATTTTATTTCGTGGTTCGTTCATTTAAGCAACAGACTGCTGCCTATTCTAATTAAAAGGCCTTATTCTATTTATTTTGATACATTTTTCTTATTTATTCCACTACATCATACTTGTTTTTCGAATTTGCACGTTTCAAGTTCAAAGTTTGGAAAAGCTGGATTAAAATAGCAATCAACTTACACTAAGTACATAATCATTTAAAAAAAGGAACCCTCCAAACATATATAAAAAAATCTATTTAACTAACATGATGTAATCAAAGTATTATCATTATCCTAACATTGAGAAATCAAACTACAATATCGATAAAATGGTTTATGTTACATATCACCCTATTCAGTACGTAGCAATTTACTGCCATGTCGGTTTATTACATACATGTTTATGTTTCAATATCGTTAAATGTTACAACTTCCTTATGTCGATGTGTCAATCTTGAACTGAGATCCTGATGATTTCATCTGAAATCGTTGTTTGAAGCGTTTGAAGACCCTTACTAAACATGTACTTGCACTATCAAGTTTCTTTTAGACTATGATAATAAGATGGCCAATGTCAACGGCCAATGTCAACGGAAAACCATCTCATAAAGCGTGGAAAGATATAAATGACTGGCTGACATATCCACTGTACCATTTCCGTTTTATAGGTCCTGGTATAGCGTTCATGGTTTACCCCGAGGCTCTGGCGACGCTTCCTCTCCCACAACTCTGGTCTGTCCTGTTTTTCTTGATGCTGTTTACCGTCGGGTTGGACAGTCAGGTGATGTATATGACACATGTAATATTAACATTGTGTATACCTGGATCCATGGACAATACATTTATATTTACATAACAAAGGTGACCTTGTCACATTGCGTATCAACACAATAGCAAACCGCATTACGTAATACACGCCTAGTTTGTTCACCGTCTGTCTTAGTTCCGCTCTTAAATGTATTGTTATTATCCAAATTTAAACGTTAAATGTTTTGATTAGTATAACTGATGACGTGTCACATTCCAAAAAATAACTTTTGAAAAGGAACTACATTTTGATAGTTCGTTGCCATGCTGTTGCAAGGACCTCCACCGGAAGTTTCACATTTTCCCGCGAAAATATGGTGTTCTCTCTGCGTTTCTCCGTGTACAAATAAAAAAGAACTGTATTTTCCTTATATTCGTACATCAATAGGTTAACAGATTTTTTTGTGTAATTATAAAAGAATCAATGTACATGTTCTATAAAGATTATTTTGATTTTAAAACTTTGCAGAAATTCAAATTTTGTAGATGGTTCATGTTCAGACCATTACGGGAGCTTTGACAGACAACTTCCCTAAGGTATTTCAGAGCAGAAAAACCTTACTGACGGCATGTGTGTGTATGATTGGCTTTTTCCTAGGAATACCGTGTGTTATGCAGGTACAGTGACAATAAAGTCTACCGATTAATGGATCGTGTTGCATAAATATAATGGGTTATTTTTATTTTCAACTGATGTAAGCAAAAACTGTGAAGATGTTTAGCCTACAGTCACTGAATTAAATTTCTGATTTAAAATGAGATTTTATTTCTGTGATATCGTAACATTTAACTCGGGTTTGTTGTGTATACTCAGGCTATTTACTATTAAACGGGGTAACGCTAGTCTCCCTGAAAAGTAGGTTTGCCAAGTATCAGTTGATTTGTTTGGTCACACAAATATTACTTGAATAAGTACAATAAACTTTTCAAGTGTTATTTGATCTGAATTCGACCAGGTTAAATCTAGCTTCAATAAGTACCGTTATTTGATGCATCAAAGTAAATTTCAGCCATTAAACCTGAAAACAAAATCCACGTCATACAATGTAAGAGCATCAGCGTAATACAGCTGTATACTTATTACCAAACCATCACGCTGTCATGCTGAACATGACTTCTTTACATGTGTGTCTTCATAATCATAACCTTTGAGATACCTAGCCGTTACTGACTGTTTGCTGTATTACTTCTTGAAAATCCTCGAAATTCGAAGGGGAATTTAAATTCGATATCATGACAAAAATATGTATGTAAATATTTATGATTCTATACTTTTAATACGTTTGCAGATTAATCCAATATATTGCGTATGATTTTGTCTCATTTTTCATACATCTTGTATTAGTTTTGTTGAATATTGCAGGGCGGAATATACGTTCTGACTTTGATAGACTGGTACTGTGCTAGTGTCTCTGTTATGCTCCTGTCCCTTCTCGAGTTGACCGTTATTGCGTGGATTTACGGTAAGTAGTACAGATGTTTACCATCTGGAATTAATCGTTATTTCATCGGTTTACGGAAGCAATCGCAATTGCATGTTAACTGAGTAGATATTATAGATGTTCAATGTCTAGAATTTATAACAAATGTTGCATTGGATAACGGTAGGTGGTGTAGGTGTATAGAGCTAATAATTATTTCATGGGGTATCTATAGTCCAAGTTTGGGTGTCAAATGCCAGACATTAATAAATATTTCATGGGGTATCTATAGTCCAAGTTTGGGTGTCAAATGCCAGACATTAATAATTATTTCATGGGGTATCTGTA
>JAUMHH010022070.1:0-10676 GCA_032359455.1 Chlamys rubida | reverse complement strand
ATAAACTTTATTTATTTTACAACAATTATGAAACAAGTTATTTCAACTTATATTAATCACTCTTGTTGGCCCAGATGATATTATGGGGTATCTTGGTGTGGGATGAAACCGGAGTACCCGGAGAAAACCCACGTGGTCGGGCAGGTGACCCGGTACCTTTTCATGTCCTTGGTGAAAGGCAGTTGGTTCGGTGTCCATTGCGAGTTCGTAGGTCCTTGTTTCGAATCCTAGTCTTGCCTCATGTCATTTTCCTCTACAATTACAATACTACTGTTACTGGACTAGAAATTTACTGTTAAATATAGAATAGATAGAGGATATCTGATATGTGAGGATAAATATAGATAAAGAGTAAAAACTGTATGCTGTTTTGAGTAAATATACAAGTATCACTCATAGGTTTGTAGGTTATGCTATTATTTTAAGGATTAGATGTCTATGTGGGTTTGATTGAGATGCTGTAAAAAGGTTATAAGTCCTGTGTTCAGGATAGTTATGCTAATAGATTTTTCTGCTAACAAGGCCAAAACTACTGTAGAAGCTAGGATAGTAGATTCTTCATATCCTACGTCTCCCGATAATGCTGGCATCACTTGTCTCTCTATCCATGTTAGATAGGTATGTTAAAACCAACACCAAAATATGTTGTTACAAGTATTTTTGTGTTGTCAGTAGTTTTTCTGATGAATCATCAGAATATTTTTAAATAACATTCTGGTGGTTGAAATGTTATTTCACGGTTGACAAGTTTAAAAACTTGTTATTTGGAAACATAATCTCAGCTGCTTTACACATTTCACACATGACATATTCTGTAAATGAAAATGAAAATAGAAATGTAAATGTTATCTAAATAACTTCATGATCCGAGTCCAGTATGACTCAAACTCTGTGTTTACGATAGGTGATAAACTTTTAATACAGTTTCCTCAGTTCTGTTCCATTTACACAACACTGCTTCATTTCCTCCCTGCAAATAAATATGGGATGAAAAGATAAGAATATTGCAAGATGCCAGTTACTGCGACACTCAATCTGTATAAGGTGAAACTGACGTGTCAACAAACACAAACACAACATTGGAATTCAATGTCAGCTTGAAAATATAACAGTTGGAGCCCAGAAGATTCAAAATTGCACCAGATATGAAAAAGGAATAACGATATAGTACCTTTAAGTTACGGGTAGAAGTGTAGAGCCTCTGGCAATATTGGAGATCAGTATATCAGTGACTTCAAGACTGCCAAATACACAGGTCCTATAGTGTACTAATATAGTAGATCCTGCCATCAGGTAGGTACAGTGTATGTACAGGGTATGTGTGGTTAGTTGATCATTGGCAGCAAATGACAAATTTAATAGTGTACGTTCCATATTTTGTGTTATACACATTTGCAGATTTTTTTGTCGATAAAAAACACTCATTGAATCTTGACAACAGATTGGTAGTCACTGTAGCATATATAAGTACATACAACGTGTTCTGTTTGGTTGATGAACTTTGTAAATGATGAGCACATTTGTATCTACACAGAATTTCTGAATCAAATTGTACAACACTGAGGAAATTTACTGAAAGCTAACATAGTAGACTTAGAATATTTTAGTCAGGGTGTCAAATTTGGTCGTTTATATTTACCCCGTATGAGTCAAAGCAGGACGTGTTTTGTTAACTTAAGTTTGACCTTGAGCGTGTCATTATAAAAGCAACTCATCATGATCCTGAGCTATTAAAGCTACTGTCTGTTAACCAGCTGTAGGCACTCGGCCACCCGTGACAAAAATATTCATTGATTCAGATATCAAGGTTTTTTTAAGGCAACATGTTTTGTATTCCTTACTTGAGCATTTTATTTTATTCTCCAGTTAAAGTTGATTTTAGTGTTTGGACAGCCTATATGTAATTATAATAGATAAAGATGACTGACCTTGCTCAGTATTCTGCCTTATCCTTACTTTAAATGGACATTTAAAACAACATTACTCCAATGCTTTGATACTCTCTGAATACTGATATGGTTTTAACTGCTACCGTCATACACAGGGGGACATTCCTAGGCTGTTAACCATTACATATTTATGCAGTGTGAAAAAATCGGATCCTGTGTGTCACACTATCAATTACACAAGGCAATGGCAGACGGGGAATAAAATGTGTGGGGTTAAAACCATGCATATTTAATTTTTTTTGGGGTCATTTAAATGTTCAATATACATGTACATGCTTTACATACATTGTCTTTGTCTTTCCTACTGTATATAAAGTAGGACATTTAATGCATCACTCGGAAACATTGTAGGTTATTGAGATAATATTCTGTAATGAAGATGCCTTCATATTATAAAAAAAACCGAAGGAAGACTTTGATGACATAAGACCTCTAAAGTTGTTCCACGAACATCGCTACACTTCTGACTAAAGGGACGGGGTAGATTGAGGTGATGACATAAGACCTCTAAAGTTGTTCCACGAACATCGCTACACGTCTGACTAAAGGGACGGGGTAGATTGAGGTCATCTTTATCAAATAGCTTGACCACTCATATATTTTCAGGAGAAGACGTGCACAGAGAGAGATGGGTGGTGTGAGTCAATGGCCATTGACAAATGTCGAGACCTGATGTCGTATTACACTATGAAGATACTGAGTAATGAAGAGGAACAGCAGGTCTCTATGGTAGACTACATAGCAAGGCGTAAGTTTGTTTCATCTTCAAATGAATACACATTGGAAGGGTGAAACCTACTGTAAAAGTCAGAATACATAGGTTTGTAGGGGAGATAGATAATTGACTTCTCAATCGCTGTATGGAAAACATGTTATAATGAAGAAATGATATCTTTTACATTGAATTTTTTCTTCCACTGAAAGTTTTCATTAAAAGTACCTGGTTAGAGATCTTGAGTGCCCATTCTGTCAGATCATGGAATATATTTCTATGAATATAAAAAATAAAAAATGAAACTAAATAAATAGCCCCTATGATCAAATGCTGGAAATCTATTTACCAGTATCGATTAAGCAAAAAAAAAACAAAAAACAATTGGTTTTGAGATCCTCCTCTGAAATATCAAGTTAATGTTGCACATAAAAACCCCTAGGATTCACCTAAAAATTTCACTTTTGCAACCCTAAAATTGTCCCAGATCTACCAAAACATGCTGATTAAAAGGTAGTGATCTTGTTGTAGCTGTATTTCACAGTCAGTGGCTTTATAACGCATGTCAAATCAGCATTCAGGTGAAAGTGTGTGGTTCATACTTAAACCTGTCTGACAAGTACCATATAAGGTTAACATTTGATGTCTGTCATTACATACTCAATTTCACTAAGTTATGCAGACATTCTTAGTCATCGGTATTTTATATCCCACCTTCCCTATGTTCAGTCAATGGTATGGTCTGTTCTTTGATTGAGGTCCCATCAATTACGACATATAGGGGGAATTCAGAGATTACTGCACAAAATGTGTTTTCTGAAAGTCTTGATGACCTTGACTCTCCTGTACTGGATTTAGATATCACAGGTTGGGAGCTAGTTCTGACAAATCTTTAGTAGTTTGCTTGAATAATGATATCATAGAACTTTGTTAATCTAGACACACAGGTGGTGAAGAAAAACCTGCCAGGTAGAAAATGTGATCATGTATGTAGATGATACCAACAAGAAGAAAAGAGGAGTGGAGAGTGGGGGAGGGGCCTGCTGGTGGGCTATTATCTTAGTCTGCTTTGATTTGTCCTTTAGGAACACTTTATGCTCAATGTTGTGGCGGAGGAGGTCAGTTATCATGTACTATCCCCTTATATTATGTGTCTTTGAGAAGTATAAATCTAATGCTAAGTTTATTTCATAATATCTATTTTATTCATTTAAGAAAATAAGCTCAAAGGCTGTCTTATCTACATCAGAGGTAGACAGTCTTTACAATCGTGTGTGTTGACCCAGAGTAGATTTCTACCCTGCAGGTTACCTTGACTATTTAAGCATGCATATCAGTAGTACTTTTTTCACCGATTTTATTTTTCATTGATTATTGCCCTCCATCTGAAAATTCACATATTAATTTTTTTGTTCTTATGATCTTCATTTGAATCTTAAAAAATGCAATGGTGCCTCTTCTGGTTAAAAAATTTTGAAAACGTGAAATAAAAAAATAACCCAGAAATGTCATAATTAAACTCAATGATACAATTGTGTCCAGCCATTGTAATGTTATCCCTGCTAACAATCTATGTGTTGGCCGCTCTATGGGGTCAGGTTTGATATATAAATGTCAGGACTTCAGACAACAAGCTCCTGTACATTGCTAAGCCACATATAAAGTGACAGACAGGACGCTAGACAACATTTTACTTCACGCATCATAAACTTGTAAAATGGATAGTTATCATTTTGTGTTGATAGAGTCTGCAATCTATACATCATACGACCAATTTCCCTGTGGTGTGATTTCTGGGGACCTGTGTAAAAAATCAAGTGTTGTTGAAATAAGGGATAATGGGATAAAGTTAGGGTGGTACGCTGGGGCCTGTTACTGCAGACAAACCAGTACTCTACTATTAAATGGAACAGTTATGAGGTAAAGCCTGACGGACCTGTGTTAAACCAGACCTTGAAAGACTTTGTCACGCCTCACCTGAATAGCAACATCAGATCACTAAGTCCGTCCCTATTTCATGCGTGAGAAACTCTGGTCAAACCAGTCAAACAGTTCTGATTACAATAAACTAAAGTGGCCTTCATTAGATTCAGGTAGACTGTCTTTATGTCTGTCCCTACTCTACTCCCATCTCCTTTGTCCATACTCTACTCCCGTCTCCTGATTAACACATACTTGCCAACTCTCCCTATTTTGGACCGTAAAATTGATCATCTTCAACCAGTGAACTTGCTTACATATTCCTATTTTCTAAGATATTATGATTCCATCTGAAAGAACAGCTCAGAAGATGCCCTTTAAAAGTGATGTTTTCCCCATGCGGTATATACACACCTTTTATTTATGTTTTTAATTCTGTGCAAGTGTAACCTCCCCCATGAAAATTTCAAAAAGTTGGCAAGTATGTTAACTACATAATCCATGTCCACATTATACCAACTTGTGCACCTTACTTTCAAAGTTTACATTTCTCCCCTTTTAAGAGAGTTATGCCCCTTGATTTAAAAAAATTACTGTAATCTAACACAATTTTTTTACAGGTGTATTAAATGTGTTGTGCTGGTTTACGAGAAAAATTTGATGGGGCCCCCATATACATCCTGAAGGTCATTTTCTAGTTTCTTATTATGATATCTTATAACAGGATAATTTGTATGTAGGAACCCTGTTAGACTTGTAAATTCCACCATAATGAACCGGATTATGTAAACAGGGACTCCTACAATAGTTTAAGTGGTGCATTATAAATCATAAAAAATTTTCCCCTTGACATCTTATACAAATAAGGTAAAATTAGAGGTCATCGTATGACCATTTCCATTTCCTCCTCCTTATCAGCCCGAGACTCTAATATCAGCCATTGACATCTTATACAAACAAGGTAAAAATGCAATGTTTTCATATTGTTTGTGCCCTTGGATGTTATATATCGTCTTACAAACTCATTCCCTGCTACTTCTGTGTCGGAAAGATCTGCATAAGCATTCAAAGAATTCATGAATATCAAATTATTATCGTTCCTACATGATATGAGCGACCTTAGTGTTGTTGGATAATGTGTTAGCTTGATGGCACTTTAATCATTGCAGTTTACAAATATACAGGTAGTGATTCATTGTTAAATTGTGATGATGCTTTGTCCCAGTATTCCCTGATACTTCAATGAATTTCAGTAGTTCTGAAATATCACAAGTGGTAATGCGGTAATTTAACACTGAGGTTTGATGATCATGAATGGCTAGTTTACTATGTATTGATGTACAGATAATGGCCTCAAATCTAAACCGGTTCATCCTTATCACATGGTAGAGAGAGGTCACAAAAACAGGTTTGTGTTTAATGGGTATTTTATTGCATAATTATGCGCCCAGAACATAAACAGCTCCTTTTACATAGGGAAGGTAAAGTGATTTTATTTGCATACCTTTACAGGTGTCATCGGTTTTACATCGTGCATTTCTTTTCAAAAATACCTGTAAAATATTTGTAGTTTTATGTGTTGAAATACTGGTGTTTAAGTAATTCATAGATTCAAATTTTATCTCAAAATGACATGAAGCTGAATAGGGTTTTATGAACTAATTGCTAGGCCTTGAGAGACACAACTGGTATACGTTAGGAAGGTGTAATCGTCATTTTCTGTTTTTACCTGAGTATTTCTAGATGGAATTTATTTATACATTGTAGACTTAAAACACAACTTTGTACAATGTTTCAACTCCATTTTGAAGTGGGTAACCATGAATCTCGGCCTGTTGTGATTTTTAATAGTTTTATAGTTAGCCCGAGGTTCCTCTGGCCCTAACACCAGACTTAGTCTTTTTGACATATAGATGTCTGGTGTGGGGCCAGAGCGCACTGCTATATGAAAACGTGGAACTCTCCGACACTGTTTTGCAGACCTAAACTACTTTATGTAACAGTATATATATAATGCCTCATCTTAAGAAACCTGAAAATGAATTGCATAATTAAGCAACATATGCTAACTCCAGTTGTAAGTCAGAGAACTAGAATCTTTACCCTATAATCCATTTAAACAGTTTCTACAAAAGAGGGGAAAGAAGAAGAAAAAAAATCCATGAGAGGTACTTTGATGAAGAGAAGAAATGTAGTACCGGTATTCAAGGTCACATGGGTCAAATATGGTAAAACAACTTCAAACAACAATAGCCTAAGAACCATTTGGACTAGAGTCTTGATACTTGGCTAGTGGGTATCTGGGATGGAGTACTATACATCTCCTCATTAAAATGACATTGACCTAGTTTCAAGGTCATGGGGTCAAATATGTAAAATAATTTAAACAACATCTTTAAGAACCATTTGGACTAGAGTTATAATACTTGGGTTTGTTATGAAGACCAGCTGTGTGAATCTTTTTCTTCATTACAGTAATGAGGTAAAAGGTTAACTTTAAGTGATAGTCGGGGGTCAAAGGTCAACATGGGTTAAAAGCTTTAACAATCTTGTTCTCAAGTTCCATAAGGCCCAGAGTCTTGCTATTTGGCCAGTTGGTACCTGGGATGAAATGCTATTTTCCTCATTAAAATGACCTTGACCTACTTTTAAGGTCAAAGGGGTCAAAAATGTTAAAAACTTCAAACAACAATATCTTAAGAACCATTTGGTCTACAGTCATAATACTTGGGTATGTTATGTAGACGAGCTGCGTGAATCTTTTTCCTTTTTACAGTAATGAGGTCAAAGGTCAACTTTAAGTGTTAGCTGGAGTCAAAGGTCAATGTGGGTTAAAAGCTTTAAAATTAAAATTTCAAATTTCGAAACAACAATATCTTAAGAATCATTTAAGAGATGTTAAAATGTCTTGTGTTCTAGTTATCAAATTTTGTCTGAAGTTACCTATATGTCAGTTTCATGTAACAGTAAAACAGGTGAGCAATACAGGCCCTCTGGGCCTCTTGTTCTTGAAAAATCAACTTCTACAATTTCCATGCTGTACTTGGATAGAAACCAAGATTCAAGATGCCCTTAGCCATCAGTATATTTGGTTGTAGTAAACAGACAATAGTTACAACCATAAACTTACAGCAAAGTAAACAGGTGATAGTAATAATAGAAGACAATTATATTTACAGACCCCGTCAAACTTACAAACAGAGTAGACTACTTCAATAATTCATAACTGCATTCATTTGTACAACTGGCTGTAAGAATTGGACAGAGTAATTTTATTACCTACAGTATATTGATACCATATTGTAAGAAACAAATAGATGTAGCCCATTATTGATACCACTGTGCAGTGTAAGAAACAAATAGATTCAAACAAATAGATTCAGCCATTTCATCATTTCACCATTATCCTTTTTTTTGTTCATATGAGAATCATGTGAGTGATTGCTATCCACTTTTGTCTGTCGTCCGGCGTCCAGTGTCTGCTATCTGTTGTGGGAGAGATCAGCACTTGGGCTTGACCAATTCTTGTTATTTTTGGAGCCAGTCTGAAATAGCTATTATAAGTACATAGTATATTTTGCCACCGTGGCTGCCATTTTAGTAAACTCTTTAGATTTTCAATGCAAATTTCACAGAACCAATTTTGCTGAAACTTCATGAAGATGATAAGTGCATCAAAGACTTGACTATAAAATGTAATTGTTATTTTGGGACAGATTTGAAATCCAAAATGGCCACCATGGCAGCCATCTTGAAAGTCAATTTTGAACTTTTAGTATGATCAGAATGATGTAAGCAAGTGTCCCAGCAGTAGTGCCTGGGTCTTATAGTGTCTGTTTATCATTTTGCCATTTAGTTAGGTCATAAATCTCATGTGAGTGTTAAGGCCCCTTGGGCCCCTTGTTTATATCATTCTTTACTATGAAAACAGTATGACAAATGTCCTAATTGTAACATATCAATCATATTGTAATAATTCTGCAGTTCCCAGTGTTCTGGTGTTTCTGACAGGATGATGTGAGCTCTGACTAATCAATCAATAGTTTATACTGGATGATGTGTTCAGTGTTTTAGAAATTCTCCTCCCTCGAGAATCATCTGGAAATTACAAGATGGCTTATCTGTAAGGCCTACTCTGTATCAGTGTATGCTGCTGGGGAGAGAGATGGGGAAGGGGAAGGGTTTTGTTGTCACTGATTGTCAGCTTTAGATGATAAAGTTGCATGATAATTATTTTGAAATTATATGACTTTTTAATGTGTTAACTTTATGGTATATATATGTTTCCTGTCATCAGACAATCTGTTTGGATCTCTATGGTATATATATGTTTCCTGTCATCAGACAATCTGTTTGGATCTCTACGTTGTATGCTGCATGCAATACTTGTAAGCATGTTATCACGAGATTTTCATTATGTTTTTTGGAAAATATGAAATATTTGTGAGCTTAGTGTGGCCCAGAAGCGCTGGCCCTGATGACAGTGCGCTGGATGGTGAGAAACCTTGGGGGATATGAGTAGTAGTGTTAGGGGCTGCGAGGAAGCAACACATACAGATGCTGTGTTATACTGGCTCTTTGTTGAGATTGGTTTGGACAAATTAAATGATGGAATATCTCATATGGGAATAATTTCATAGGGATAATGTACTTAATCAAATTGTTTTGATGGTGTACAATGTATATGATTTGTTTTTATTAAGCTCTGCCTATATCAGTCGTCAATTACAGATATGTAATCTATAACTCTGTTCACACTAGTGTTGCCACAAATATTGATTATTGCTGCTGATCGGTTGAATGAGCTCTGATTAGAGTCTTTTCATTGCTGATTGTCATATTTTGGTTGTAATAAATTAGTTATGTATTTGATACCGGATGTCTCTATAAAAATATAATTTCTTTCCATTTGATGAAAAACATAAATGACAAAGCTGAACCATTTGCAACTTTCACTTTCACTGAAGTGCTTCCATTGGGGATTTGCACATACCTTCAAATGAAGAATATTATGGAACTGAATGTAATATATGAGATCAGTTGGAATTAATGATTAAACAAAATCTATTGTAAGGTCTCCTTTACTTGTAGGAGGTGTGTCTCTGTCTCACTTTATCTGAAGTGAGAAAGAGACACGTCGACCATTGGCGATACTGGAAAATACAAAAGTGTTGCAAGTGATTTGTGATTTTATATTTGAAAATATTACATATTATATTGATATTTAAATGGCTACCAGCTGACTCTCACATGTCTGTAACAGAAATAACTTATATCTAAGCAAATTATTGATCAATTACAGTATTATTGATATTAATCAAATATATCCAATTGTCTATCTGGATCCTGAAACTCCAGTTGATTCCAATCCCTTAGTTCAAATTTCAAACACCACATGTGTGAATTTACAGTCTAGTGAGAAATAATGTGCATTTCTACTACAAAAAATCACTTTTACCCTTGTATGACGAGTCTTGATCAAACTTGAATTATATACCTGCATCATACACATAAGGTGTGTAGTGCACTGTGATTCACTATGACCTTCACCTCTAGGTCAAAGGTCAAAATAATTACAATTTTTTTTAAGTAAAACGTATCCGGGTTTGGATTTTAAACCATTGAAGATAACTTGACGAAGCTTGAAATATACCTGTATTAACCACAGAAGTCTGCACTGTACTAAGGTCACCTGCACTGTACTAAGGTCACCTGCACTGTACTAAGGTCACCATGATCTTCAACTATAGTTCAAAAGTTTATTTTCAGGGCTTTATATTTGGCGGTTGTTGCCCATGACCTGTATGAGCACATATACAGCCCTATATATCATCCAGTAAAGTCCTATCATACAACAAAGTAGGCATTTAGTAAAGGGTACCCACCACTTAATCTATACAACAAAGTAGATATTTAGTAAAGGGTACCCACCACTTAATCTATACAACAAAGTAGACATTTAGTAAAGGTTGCCCACCACTTAATCTATACAACAAAGTAGACATTTAGTAAAGGGTACCCACCACTTAATCTATACAACAAAGTAGACATTTAGTAAAGGGTACCCACCACTTAATCTATACAACAAAGTAGAC
>JAUMHH010022059.1:0-10676 GCA_032359455.1 Chlamys rubida | reverse complement strand
CAACTGGCTTTGGCCTAAAGTTATGTTGTCCCATACAATATCACCATATTCTAATAAGGGTCTTATAAAAGTATAATGTATCGTTTGAAGAGACTTTCTATCAATGATAAATTTTTTAGATTCCTAATTATGCTAAGTTTTTTAGAGGCTTTACTAATAATGTTTTGAATATGGTCACTCCAATTTCCATTGGCTGAGATAAAGATACCGAGATGTTTATGGCAAGGACTTCAGTTTTTTAAAGAAATGTTGTTCATATACAGAGAGGGATGGATCGGTTTTCGAGTTTCTTACTAACAGTCATTGTTACAGTTTTGTTAGCATTAAAATTTACAAGCCAAGTTTTAGATTAATCGTGAATTTTCAAAACGTTTAAAACTTATCGGTGACGATAGGGGCAAAACAGCTGACACATGCTATGAGTATTACTATTTTAATCTTGTCAGATACAAACTTATTGCATCTAACTACGACCACCAATGACTCTAGTGGAATTTGTAAGTTAATGCTATAGCAAAAGGCATAATTTTCCTTCCGTTTCACTTACTTCTTATTGCTTATATTTGTGCTAGGTACATATGCACATTTCTTCTGTTATATTTACATTTGCGCGACAACGTCACTGTATAACCAAGGAAATAGCAGTTTTGGTTATAACACTATGAACCAGAATGAGTAGTTATAAGAACGTGACTGAAAGTTAACAAGAACGAGGAAGTCACGTTTGGCTCTCGTTTGAAACTTTTGGACGAGAAAATGTCTATTCCACCATGAAATCATGGTAATCATATTTATTTATAATAGAATATTCAAACTGTATTACTTTTAGACGGAAATAAAATAACATTTTACATATGATATGGAATGTCTTCGACCCTGCCACAAGTTACAAAAGCCAAGCTCCCGCTCACTGTCCGCCGTGTCCGTTTTTCACCTTTGTTTGAAATGTCGCTATCAGTGTCGACCGGCTCACCCAGAGACACGCCTAGAGAAAGATATGTCTTTCCAACATTCACTAGACAGTTGATCAGCAGTTCACTATGAAGTCGACCAGTAATATCATGTCAAACCTTGATTCCGTTGCTACCTCATTACTTCAAATATGTCTTCAATCTAATTAACATTATATCTTCACATCGCTCCCGTTTACTCTTCAACATCAACGAATATCTAGACGGCGACTTGCTTACAATGTACATATATGCATGTACCGATACGGCCGCTTTATCTCGTCGCGGTGTGACGTCATAAACACACGATGCCGATACACATAATGATAATGTTTTAAATTATCTTTCATATCTTTGTTACAATACAAATTATGACATAATGATAATAGAAATAGATAAATTATGACATAATGATAATAGGAATAGATAAATGATGTCATAATGATAATAGGAATTGATAAATTATGACATAATGATAATAGGAATAGATAAATTATAACATAATGATAATAGGAATAGATAAATTATAACATAATGATAATAGGAATAGATAAATTATGACATACATGTAATGATAATAGGAATAGATAAATTATGTCATAATGATAATAGGAATAGATAAATTATAACGTAATGATAATAGGAATAGATAAATTATAACATAATGATAATAGGAATAGATAAATTATGACATAATGATAATAGGAATAGATAAATTATGCTTTACGGTTGTTGTGTCCACGGACTATATTTAAAACGTCGGTCACAGAAAAAGGCACGTGCGTTTGGCTGTTCCTGCAGTCGAACATTCCAGAGATTTTTTTTTATAGAATCGTTGTTTTAATATAATATTTTCAATATAATTTTTGATTTTACAGAAGTAAGAAAGAAGATTTTATAAAAGTAAGAAAGACGGGGGTAAAATTTTTATTTAAATACATAAAGATGCGATAGATAAGCAGTATGAATGCTCACTGGATTACATGACTGTAAAACATATTCCTGTATTGCAGTGGGCATTCATATTGCCTATGAATCGCATTTAAAAGCAGTTTATGCTAAATAAACATTTATTCATGCTATGCACTTTTATTTATATTATGTACATTATTTCTGTTTGGTACTTTAAATAGTCTCGCAGTATGAATGCATAGATATAGCTTTGAGTAATTTAATAACTATTTACGCTTTGGTTATATGGAGGAACCTGCATCAATTTGGTTGGAAAACATAGTTTGATTGGTTTAAAAAATAAGAAACTTGTCTTCTGGGTTCATATTTTCTTGTCAGATACTACATATCGTCCTTTACAATCAGGCGTCAGTAACGCCATACTTTGGTAAAGCTAGGAATCGGAAAATATGGACTACGTTGTGTGCTATTAGCATTGGGATATAAACAAAATTTTAAAATGAACACAATATCGCTGATTATATACATAGACCATACAGGTCTGTAGAGTTTTTTTATGGTAAAATTCATTAAAAAATAAGGCAACGAACATAGATCTTGTATCAAACTAAGTAACCATTCCGACCGAACAATCACGAAACACAAGAACAGATTTCCAATATAAGTAGAAACTGCATTTTTAACACTGTTCCCATTTAAATAGGCGATTATGCTATATTTAGGTTTAATGACGCACGTACGTTTTCAAACAAACCTCTGCTTAAATCCTATTATTTAAAAGTTCAATACCCCTGTTAATGAATTTAAGAACGGCTTAACGTTTCATTGGAAATCACGGTTCCGGAAATACGTTTACTAATGGTTAGAGCGAATAACGGTGTCCCGTTCCGGTCTCCGGCCCAATACATTTAAAAAATATGTAGAAAATTTATGTAAATAGCTACGGATTGAATGCATTGTAATGCTCAACGTTGATATAAATATTGAACTGAATAAACATTACCTTTAGTAGAAAGAACGAAATTTAATGGCGATTTCCTAATCGATGAATGAATTACCGCCATTGTTTACACTTTAGATGAGATACAATCGATGAAAGTCAAGGACACAAATGTGCGGGGGTGTTTGTTTAAGTGAATAAATGGCTGTAAACTAAAACCTCGCTAGATGTCTATCAATTCTGCCCGAGGTTCGTCAACAGCGCTCTATGTAATATAACAGAAACGTACTTCTGAAACTGTAAATCTGATACTGAGGCTGTATGCATCAATGGTGGACGTGACCGTTTGGTTGTAAACCAAAATAAAAGGGATGATGCCCAAAACATAGCCAGGTTCTATATGAATAGTTTCTGTTGTTTTTTCAACAAACTCAATATTCAAATTCCATAGCGTTAAGATTGATCTTTAATAGGAATTTTCTGAAAATGTGGTAGAACTCAATGCTTTGGCTATGATGACGTCAGCGTTAGATGTTGACTACTGACGGATACACGTACAACACCGGGCCTCCAACAATGCAGCTTATGAAAACAATGCACAAGTTCTATGGTCGCGATTATAATACCATTGGGAAATATATGCTATTTCCTTGTGTGTGATATGAAGGTCCATGGTTTATTTTACGTTCTTTTGTTTCTCTTGCTTTGTTTTCTTTTTTCCTCCAGAAGTGTACAGTTAAAGGAGGGGTTTGAGGAGTATAACACGTGTCTGGTTCCAGGATCTATTCCCGAATAGTGTTTAATTATTAAAATAGCAACATGACATGTAGAAAACCTCATCTAGACTTAGGAAAACTGCCTCAGATAAAATACGTTTGACATTCCTCAA
Source organism: Chlamys rubida (assembly GCA_032359455.1). Taxonomy (NCBI): domain Eukaryota; kingdom Metazoa; phylum Mollusca; class Bivalvia; order Pectinida; family Pectinidae; genus Chlamys; species Chlamys rubida. Next base: position 6,985 of record JAUMHH010022059.1, on the reverse strand, counting down.
TATACACTGTACATGGACATTTGTTCATTATTGTACCCGTTGTCAGTGTAATGTGACCGGGTGGAATTCTGTGGTGCGTGACTTTGGAACATTCACTTTGCTGGATTTATGATATCTCGTTGATCTGCTTGACTTAATTAATACATCAGTTTTTTTATTAAAAGAATATTGTGTTGTTATGCCAAACATCTCTTTTATTCACAAATATGTCTTCTTCCTACACAAAACTTCCAAAGCAACCCGACCGTTACACAATCAAGGCACTGTTGTTTAGAAGTGAAGTTGGTTGGGTACTCTACTAGGAACAATGGTTGGCTGAATTATTTACTGGGCCCAAAAGTGGCTGGATTATCCACTGGAAAGGAACACTGTTATCGCAGACTTATTGTTGAATTTGGTGTTGTTGTTTATTCTTTCAAATTGATATCTGCAGATACCTTACTCAATGTTTTGTTTTAATATTGCGGTAAAGACTGGCTGAATGTATCCTAGAATCAAAAGACGTTTACGTTCCGGTACACCTGGTTTTGTTTTCGTTTGTTTACGTTTTCAAGGTTTACGTTTTCAACGATTTTCAGTTAGAATGTCAATTTTTTTTGCCACTTACATATGTACGTATAGGGTATTTTTCGCTTTGTTATTGTTTCTCGATAAACCATTTTGCTTTATGAAACCTTCTTTCGAAAAATGTTTTCCCGCTCGATTTAACCTCCATTCACTATATAAAGGAATGAACATTGCGTCTGTTGAATTCATGGGGTGATGAAATAAGTCGTTTTTGAGACAAATGTTAAAAACTGTTCCATTTTAATTTTTCTCAAAACCAACCCAGTATATCGTCCCAGGAGATCGAAGCTATTCAGTTAAGCCATTCAATACTAGAAACTACCATCTGGCTTAGTTACGCGAGCTAAATATATGTATAAACCTTATGTTAAAATATGGTCCGGCAACTTCTTAAATTGGCTAAACTTGCTTTTTCCAATATAATCACCCGTTTAAATATTGTGGCTAATTAACAATTATTAAATGGCTTGAAAGTAATGTTCATCTCGCAATTTTCAGTGTCAAATGACACGGGATCGTAGTTACCGATTGGTTAACGCGTTTGACTGTCTACAATCACTAGCCCTTCGCCACTGGCTGGCGGGTTCGAGGCCTACGTGGGGCAGTCGCCAGACGCTGGCTGCAGGTCGATTGTTTTCTCCGGGTGCTCCGGCTTTCCTCCAACACCAAAACTTGGCAGGTTCCTAAATGACCAAAGCTGTTAATAGGACGTTCAACACAAACACACAAATGAAACGCACAACATATAGTAGTTCTAAGGAGTGAAACCTGAGTAGAAATCGAAGTATTGGACCTTTATGTCATTGTCTGTGATTTTGATATTAGCTCCGCGTGACATTACGTCATGTTTACAATAATGTTACGTCACGTCGCTTGCGCGTGCCTATCATTAATGAACTTATTCATTCATAGAGATTGTATGGATTAATACACTATTTCGAGAATTCTCTCTTCCATTACATTGGTGTCATTGTACTTAACACTTAATTACTTTGGTAGTTTTCATTCCACGTCATACGTTCATATGGATGCTATTCAAACAACAAATTTATATATTAATCACTATAAGTACTACACGAACAAGTACCTTTATAAAAGAAACAAAAAATGGAGTGAAACGTGAAATAGCGTTTTAGTAAATGTTACAAAAAGCTCGCAAAATTGGGTTTGCAAAATTTAGTAATATACAGAAGGCAACCACTTTAAGCCTGAATCAAGAATCAACATTCGAATTATTTCAATATAAATCCCCCCTATCGAAGCCAATATGGATTTTATTGTGCATTATATGAAAAAGGTACTATGTACAAGAAATTATTTGTTCTTCTATCTGACAATCAAACACACCAATATTGAAAAAAATTGTGTACAATTGTATGGCGCCGTCAGCTTGTTTATGCTACACATGTCATGAATGTCTTCAGTTTTTCTTTGCATCGAAACCGTAATAATATTCCAGTTTTGTTGTTTAATTGTTAATTGCATTGTCTAACTGCAGTAAACAAAAGTATCTCTGACCAATAACCCGAGAGTGTGTTTCTTCTTCCTTGATCATAAATATGTAGACAGTTTCAGTAGGCATTGAATCAGGGGGTTTATCAGCATCGTCATTGAAAGAGAAATACAATAACAGTTACAAGTACGACATCGGTCTACTAGAATAGCTATGGCTTCCTACACTGCTCAACTGACCTCTGTTATTGGCTTCGTTGTTTCTGGTCAAAGCAAACTTGTCCGTCTTCGGTCCGTGTCATTAGCCGACATGCTGTGGTCAGTCTGATACATATTTACACCCGGACTGAATCAAAACCACACCTCACCACTCAAATGGTACTAATTACGGACGGTGAAGAGTTTTGGTTACTAATTAGAACTACGGTGACGATTTCCGGTTGTTTTTTCCGATGACACACACGTGTCTGATCGCTATTATAATCTACGACTGCTATTCATAATTATCATATAGAGCACGGAAAGATCGATGCTATTTTTCTGGTTTTACATGAATAACGGTTTGCGAACCCAGTTCTTATATGGACTTCTTTAATTAAATATCCCCTACTGGTTTGAATATTATCGAGAGAAGCGCTGAATGTGGATTTTGGGGCCCCCTGCAGTATCGGGGGTTTTCTTCTGTATATTATGCTTATGTGACATTAAAGAATCCAAATTGTTTTGCTGCACCCATTCCAATGCCTGCGATATATGTTTATTATTCTTTTCTCATACACCTACTCTATTTTTCGGCGGTGTGTCCGATGCACCCTTCTTCATATGACCCTGGCTGTTGTAAGGATGTCAAACAACACAAAACAAAAAACAGCTTTACTTACATGAAGTTGGTGGACACTTTAATGCTCCTTATTTGTATTCTGACAACAGCCGCCGAATTCTAAGTGGACATGGGCAGTGGTGTTCATCCCACATCTGAGATTGGTGTTCAGACATTTTTAATTGCTAAACCAGGCAATACATCGGACCAACATCCTTCATAGTTTGTGAGAACGTCGTTTGTAACTTTTCAATTAGTCCCTTAGGTTGATCATTATCTATTCGTTGGAATGGTTCTGACTTTGTCTCCATGAAATACTGCTGGAACCACACGTTGTAAAGCTGTAATGTAAACACGGGCTTTGTAGGCACCTTTCCCTGTAGCTCTCTTTGGTCATGAGTTTTTAATTCTTTTGAACTTCAGTATCACTGATGAAGAGTCCTGAATAAGTGAAATGGTCAAAAGGTGTAGTACAATATTGTCTTGCTTTAAGTTCCTACATTGACGAACTGAAGTTTAAAATAGTGTTTCTTTACTCGCTAGCTATATATAGTGATACTATTGACGTAATCCTGTAGCCGGAATTTATTCTGGTACCTGAACCTTTCTTAAGATAGCTTGAGTAGTTTGGGAGACTAAGTTACAGCCGCTGATAAGATTGACAGTTTAACATCGCAATTCGAAAATAGGTCATGCTATAAAAACCGCCGAGACTTCCTCGACGGAATGTCTTTAGATGCTTTTCAACAGCCTTCTTGAACGGCGCACCCAAATCACACTGAAGAAAATTAATTCTAATCCAACACTGCAGGCATGCCAATGCGTGGTGGTCAACAATATAGCTGTTCTCTAAGATCAGGTACCAGTTGAAACAAAAACAATGGTGTCACACGACCGTTAGATGGAAAGTCAAAATAAAGTACGTTAGCGAAAAACAAATACGGTAAAATGTGTATAAATGCTTTAAAAGTTGTAATGACAAATACAGTTTAACACGGTCGGTTACAATACAATATATTCGTTATGAGAAAGGGTGGGTATGTATAACAATTACGGTACTGCACGGTCGTTAGGAAGATGTATACTGACTATATGAAATACGGTATGACATGGTCGTTAGGTGGTAGTTAGCTAGGTCTCCATAGCAAATACAGGACTGTACTTGTAAGAGTGAAACATACAAAAGCTGAAAATAATAGGTTTAGGAAACATGGTGCAATAGCTTTTAGCATGACAATATCACGTGCGTACATCTTGCACTCACCACCACTCCCTGTCATCAAATTAGATCTCAACACCTCTCATCATATCGATATTTAATATCGCTATAATTACGGATTTCTATGACTGTTTTATGCCGGAAGCAGCTCGTCAATATCGTGTTTTGGTTGTTGAACTTCCATAAAACAATTTCCAGAAAAAAAGTATAACTGATCAATATTCTACTGTTCTGGGTCTGGGGTTTTTACGCAGCGTCGAGGCTCAAAGTTTCATACATCGTTCGTCTACTACTGTTGTATATAAAACGTCTTAGTCATTTTCAAATACGGTTAGTCTCTAATGGTACGTGTATGCAATCCGGGTAGTCATAACAGACCACAAGGTGCTGTTCATGTATTAAAAACAAATGATTCATTCCGTTCCGACTAGCTCTTAGGCCAGACAAAACTATTTGAATATCCTATTTTCCAAAATATCAAAACTGAAAAAATACATGTCGTGGAACTCGAAATGAGTACCTTCGGATAACTAATACACATACTTTGAAAAAAATACAGTTTAAGCCTGGTTAGTTGATATAAAAGCTGTCAATACATGTTGATAAGACTATAGATACGATGTGGCGTTGTCATCGGAAACCCGTTGTTTTTTTCGCGCTTACGCAACAATATCATCATGGCTGCAAAGGCAATCCCGACAACTGGTCTCCCCATCCCTTCGTCATGGATCATTCGTTTATAAAGAATAATAATTTTCAGTGTTTATTTTGTAGTCTTTAAAAGGTAAGTTATTCCTTTGTTTATAAATAAAACAATTATCCCCGTGCTTATCGTACGTGTGTTAGTTTACAATAATAGGTGAAAACATTGACGTCATCGAGGTTTAAGGCTTATATTAAAGTTTGTTTTTATCAAACCGTCGGCGTATTTTAACGACGCCATTGAGTATTGGGCTTACAAAAGGATACGTCCATTGCCATTAAGGGGATTTTAAGGAAGTTTTTGAAATTTTAGGCTTATGCATTTGTTTCTACCTGACGTCATGAAGCCGTGTTTTATGACATTTAATGTGGTTGTAGGTTTCTGTTAGAGTAAGAGAATCTTAAATTTCACTTCTGTGTGATGTAGACAGGGAAATCTCAACGTGAGCGAAAGGTTTTTGAGGTTAAACTCGAGGCTTTGAAGAATATTCACAAATCAGCAAAGAGCCTTTGATTTAAACACACCAATAAAATACATGACTAACGTGTATGATACATATACTACAATGAACTTTGGCTTTCCAAGTTTTTGCCGAGGAACATTTATGAACCATAAACCGTCTGGGAGGTCACTTACATCACTGTTTTCGTTGGAACTTTTGCGCCTGGTCCGATTACACCACGGTTAGCTCAAGGCAAGTAACAACAACAAAACATACATGAAGAGCCGTTTTCGTTGGCGTGTGCATTTTGTACGATACTGTGACGGTCAAGTGGTAAAGACTCTGTGTCTAAACGCAGCTTGAAAATAAGCTGTGGAAGTGTGGGTACCATAACAACAGAATCGGTGGGTGGTAGACTCTTACTCAGATACCGACGACTTAATAGCACCAGCCAAGCACCTGAGTTTAGAATCTATAATTTAACTAAGAGGCAGCTACAATAACAGAAATAGCGATTCACACTTGACCATTTATTAAAAAGACAAATAAAAACATGAAGTACACAAAAGCTCAACTCGCTCACTACCTCAGAATTCTTTAAAACATACATCTCCAAATAAAAGTATTACTCACATTTAATTATTGTATGAGAATGTCTCAAACTCATATCTCAAAACTCTGCAAAGCTGAAACTCACATATCATAAAGTCTTTAAGCAATGTAAATAATGAACAATTTGTTGAACGCTACAAGATTATAGCTCGCCTCAAATGCATACACACATCTCACATGCTCAAACAATAATCTCTTACAAATGACAAAAGTATATCAGACCACTCTATCAAATATTCACATCCCATATTAATGTAGTAAAATCTAAATGGTAGAGAAGCTATTTACCTCCTCATGTAGAAAAGGTACATGTAAGCTATAACATTTACTTATAATCACTGACAAGTTCTACATAACGCCTAACCCTTTCCAAAACATTTAGAATAATATTTCTGGCATCTCTCGAAACATCACTAAAATTCCTATATTTTACACAGATAGTCAAGGAGATGCATATACCACACTTAAACTACAGAACATAAAACACAAATAAATTCAACAAGCATACTGAGTATTGCTAAAGCAATACATGTCCCCTACCGGCCCCCGCTAGCTGTTGCACTGTAATGATTTATAATAAGAGGCCCAGAGGGCCTGTATCGCTCACATGAATATGTTTAAAATAATTGGTATGAAGTAAAGATATTAGCACTCCATGGTAGGTGCTGTAAGTACATATGAAAATTCAGAAAGATCCATCCAGTACTTGAGACATAGCGAGAACAAACTTCAAACAGAGCCCCACACCTATGCCCCTAGGGGTCATACCCCCCGTTTATACAAAATTGAGTCCCCTAGGCCCAAGGATGCTCCAGACTAAATAAGGATAAAATCCCTTAATCCCTATGGTAGATGAAGGATTTTATAAAGGTTTTACATCTATTTCTCCTATTGGGCCCCGCCTCTCTGCCTCCAGGGGGGTTAGACGCACAGTTTATACAAAATTGGTTCCCCTTTACCCAAGAATGCTTCATACCAAATTTGGACAAAATCCTGTCATTCGTACAGAAGAAGGAGGTATTTGAAGAATTTGCTATGTTTCCCCTATTGGGCCCCTCCCTTCTGAGTCCCTTTTGCCCAAGGATGCTCCAATTTAAATTAGGATAAAATCCCTTAATCCCTATGGTAGAAGAAGGATTATAAAGGTTTTACCTCTATTTCCCCTATTGG
>JAUMHH010022048.1:0-10677 GCA_032359455.1 Chlamys rubida | reverse complement strand
TGTTTTAGGCATTAATGCCTCTCTGTCCCATCACTTGTTGACATTCGTCCGGCAACCATGCAGTTGGTTTGATTACTAGAATTCATAGTATTTAAAAGTATCATGTATGAAGCAGATTCAGACAAATATCTATAAAAAATTAGTACACTAAACCTCTACCAGAAAATAACAAAAATTATAATAATTTTTATTTTGTATTGAAATATAAGTGGGATCCATTGTCATGTTGTCATTAAGAGTTCTCCCCCTTGCATTACACTTTCGTCACTAGTTGGAGCAGTTTCATTATGTATACTGGACATATTTGCAAAATATCGTCCATGTACGTTGGTATACAATAACCATTGATGACCCCATGTGAGTTAAACTTTATTGACCTGATGACTACCAAAAGTTTTCATTTTATATCCTACTTTTACTTTCAGTTTCGCAATTGGACGAAAATTCAGGAGAGTATCCGAGTCTCTACAGAAAATCTGCATCGATTATAAGTTTGTATCTGTCGAAAATTCCAAGCTTTAGTCAAGCGTATTAAGCCTCTGATTTTAAGGCCACGTACGTTTGGTGGAAAAGCTATGGCGAACACCGGCAAACAAGGGAACTCATCTCGAGTTGTGTTCTCCAGTTATGTTGTAATATTCCTTTTTACGTGTGTTCTTGTTGGTTTTGTGCACAGCCATGAACATGGCCACGCCCATGATCAACCTGAAGAAAATCCGTCGTTTAAATATTCGAAGAAAGCCAATGTAGCAGATGGACACGCACATGGGGATGACCATGGCCATGGACACGCACATGGGGATGACCATGGCCATGGACACGCACATGATGATGGACATGGACACGCACATGATGACCGTAGACATGGACACGCACATGACGAGCCTGGACCCGTGTACGCTCATGGACACGGTCCCGACTCACAACCGCCCGTCACCAGTAAAACTGTTCACAAAGAAACAGGACTTATGCTATGGGTGCAAGCTGTAGGAGCTACGTTTATTATCAGTATATCTCCTGTATTTATTTTGTTATTTATTCCTTTAGAAAACACCAAAGAAAGTTCACCATTATTAAAAGTTTTACTAAGTTTTGCCTCTGGTGGTCTCCTTGGTGATGCATTTCTTCATCTCATCCCTCATGCTGTGTCGCCCCACAGCCACGACCCAGAGCATTCCCACAGCCATTCCCATGGTGGAGAGGGAGGACACTCACACGATATGTCGATTGGTCTGTGGGTACTCGCAGGAATTGTTGCCTTCCTAATTGTGGAGAAGTTTGTACGTTACGTTAAAGGTGGACATTCTCATTCCCATAGCCATGGGGCTGGTCAAGCTGCAGCTAAAAAGAATGTAAAAAAAGAGGATTCCCAAACAACTGACGCAGGAAAAACTGACAAGAAAGATGACACTGTCAGTAAAAAAGAAACAAAAAATCCAGGTATAAATCTGCTAGTTTCATAAAAATAAATCCAGAATCACTTGGTATGTTTATAATATACTTTTACCAGCATCAGATGAACTTTATTATATATGTTTGATATATTTCCTATAACCTATATTAGCAGGGTGATAGAAAAGAAAACATTACTTGCAAACTATTGATTCAGGTCTTCCTTCACTTCAGCTTTAGATCATTACTACATATATATACTTAATATACATATAGTCTGTGAAATCAACACACAGTGTAATGTAATCTTCCTCAGATCTATAATTGATTTGTTTGTCTGCAGCAGCTGCGCCAGTAGAGGATATCAAGGTGGCTGGCTACCTTAACCTCGCTGCAGACTTCGCCCACAACTTTACTGATGGACTAGCCATTGGGGCCTCATTCTTGATGGGTCGTAACCTCGGGATCATCACTACTATCACCATATTTCTGCATGAGATTCCACATGAAATAGGAGATTTTGCCATCCTCGTGCAGTCTGGCTGTACAAAGAGAAAGGTAATATTTTGTAAGGCTTTTACAATTCAATCCTGTAATCTCAGAACTTTTATTTACCATGCCTTAACATTGAGTAGATATAGCAGTTCAGTGAAATTGTTCAAAAAATTAATTTCCTTGATAATATTTTACTATATTTACTTGGCTCCTGGATCCAGAGTTTCTGACCAGACCTGTGCATCTTTTGTATTACATGTTTGAGTAGTTTAAAGGCTTTCATTCTGATTTCTCCAAATAAAGTTTGAGGACATATATGTCAAATGTGAAATTAAAGATAACTTTGATAATGATTATTATCAGTGAATATAGGCAAAGCTGCCTGTTTCATATACTAAGATATTGTAGGTTTTGAGTGAGGATCTACAGCGATAGTCGATGATGCCTATTTCATTGAAGGCTTTCAGTCAAGGCCTGTTGCTGTTTATCTATGATTGATACAGGTTAGCAAAGTGTTTGAGTGTAGAAATTGTTTGTTTTGTACAGGTCAGCTTAGTCTTTCACTATAGGACCTTTTGTTGGTTATTTACAGGCAATGATGTTGCAGTTCTCCACAGCCATTGGAGCCATGCTAGGGACTGTGTGCAGTCTGTTGGCCGAAGGTGTCGGGGAAGCAGCCACCACCTGGATCCTCCCATTCACAGCCGGCGGGTTCATATACATTGCCACAGTTTCTGTTATACCAGAACTGCTAGGGGACTCTACTCTAGGCCAGTCTGTAAAGGAAATCTTAGCTCTTTTAGTTGGCATATATATGATGGTGCTCATAGGGCAGTTTGAGTAGGAAGAAGATATCAGTAGCTTTAAGTCAAGGAAATGCTGTAATGTGGCAGATTAAATCTATAAAAAATATCAGAACTACTAGTTTGAATCCTTTTTTTTTTTTTAAATACAGAAAACTGTAATGTTAAATTTATTTATTGATCTGACAGAGAATTGAATTGTTTATTTGGGATCTCTGTGTATTTAGAAATCTAAACATTCTGCAAATCCTCATCATGATTCCTTAAGAACAAGCTTAATGTAAGTTCACAAGTGTCAGTGTTATCAAAGAGAATTCTTCAGTACATGTTTCAGCTGTTATGATTTTTGTGCCATTGTTTCTGTATGTAAGATATTGTAGAGAGAAAGATTTAGATGTACATGTGATGTTTCAGGAAAAACTACAATATAGAGTGTGTGTGATGGACCTGTTTATGTACAGATTGCTCTATACAGAAACAGACTGATGTATATAGGTTACCTAAATGTATGTGTGAGAGTAGGGGAAAGGTTGTTGTTTACTTTTGTTGCTTGTAGTGGAATTATGTCATGATCTATCACAATGATATTAGCACATTTAAAACTTCTTCATTGACATTCATAATCATTTTATAATACAGCTACTTCAACTCATTGCATTTAAGTTGTTTACAGAAGTACATTTTCAAGGAATACAATTTTGAAGAAAATTAACTGGTTAACATATTTGTTATTTTCAACAAAACTGTTATATAATAAGTACATGCTGCGCTAGCTTAACACAATGATTTACTGTAATACAATACATATCAGTTCATGATATTGAAAGTTTAAATTGGTAGGAGTTGACTTGATGACTAGTGATGAGAGTGTAATATGCTAGGTTTGATGAGTAATGGACCAATCAGACTCCTGTAAATCTACAGGACTAAAGGTAAAGTTGTTGTAGGCTCATATAAACTTGTGTAACACTTATAGGATGGTGTGGATGTTAAGATACGTGTGTAATTAGCAGTATACAGTCAAGCTATCAGTGTGATCTACTGACAATACAGGTAGTCATCACTACACAGGCTGCAGGCCATTCAGGTCTGTTTTAGACAATTATACAACTTTTGTATGGAAATGTCCTGAGGACTATGATAAAACTCTGTATACATGTAATGGATGAGTGAACATGCATTTAGAAAAGTTTGTGGTTGTGGGAAAAAATGCTGTACTTTGATAACTGTTACTTTAACCCATGTACTAGTCATAGGAGGGCGATGATTGCTCGAAGTGCTTAAGATCATGTGACTGTATAATTTATTTCAGTCTTTAGTGCTTCATTGAAGATAGATTTTGTATACTGTACATTTAGTACATTCCAAAGTGAATCATGGCTTATGGTTGATTGATGTTGTGTTAAATTATCTAAAATGTGACTGTATTACCATTGTAACACTATTTTGTCTGCAGAAATTTAACATGAACGTACTCAAAATGGAACACTTTTTGAAGAAAAATATAAATATTCCCATTTAGTTACTGGAACATCAATATGTTTTACTATAATGAAACAATAATTGCTGTGCTTCATACAATCTAGTACCCAAAACATAACACCTCATTATATTAGGATATGAAAGAAGCTGAGAGCATTTAAATTACTTTTCTTTGTTTAATGTAGGTTTTGACAATTTCAGCTGAATTTAGTCATTTATTCATTAGAATATTAATTTTGAACTTTTCAATGTTTAGACATGTGATAGGATATTTATGTTTTTGCTTCATACAATCTAGTTGGAATCATTTTCATTTAATTTTCTGAATATTTTTAGTTGAGTTCATGAGATATATATGAGAGGTAGGCAGTTCATTCTCGGATACCGCATGGCTGATTTCCCTTCGATAATCACTCATGAAATGAGCGAGTATCGAAGCGAAATCCGCCGTAGGTATCCGACGATGTAGGCAGATAAAAATTGCTCCAACTCCTAAAACTAAAAACTGTTTCAATTTCGATTTTGATTTGGAATAGATGCCATTATCTTGTATTGCAAAATTAAATGCTGCACCATACAACTGAAAACTGTTTCATTTTGAGTTAACCCTCACATTAGTCACATCAACAGATTTGAAAAAAATGGCCCACACAAACAATGTACGGATAGATGTTTCAGTGGAAATCTCTGTGTGGAACAGTAACTGTTATAACAGGTCACAAAGTATATGTGGTATATTCATTGTAGTTTAGAGTACGTACCACACTGACTGATGTTTTAAGTACATGCAGGCTGTGGTGCAGAAATATTTGTTTTGATGTAATAAACACATTCTGGTACATGTATTAAATAAATGGTGATAGAAAAGTACTGTGGTTGAGTGTTCTCCTTTGTTACATCACTGGTCTGTGTGTCCCTGTGTCGGTCTGTGTGTCCCTGTGTCTGTCTGAGTGGTTTACAGTGTTAATGTAGCATATCACTATACTCAGTATGTGGTTACATCTAGGAAAGGAGGAAGTGTCCTTAATCTTAATTAGGTCACTGTGACCTACAGTTCGACTTGCATCGATACAAAAAATATTCAGGAGTAGCTGTATGCTATTCCTTGCAGACTTGGTATGTGGATGTATGTAAGGATGATAATGTCCATATCAAAATTAGTTCACTGCAACTTGCACTTTCATCTCTGACCTCAAGGAAAAGATTTTTGAAATGCGCCTTCCTTAATTATGACGGGTATGGGTGCAAGTTTAGATGATCCTGTTTGAAAATTGTGGGCCCCCCCCCCTTTCAGACCCAAGGGTGGGGTGCAAATGAAATTTTTGACATTTGGCCCCCAATTTCGACATTCGACCACCCCTTTACGGAAATCCTGGATCCGCCCCTGATATCTTTCCCATTGGAAGAACAAGTTTGAACAAGTTTTTGTTCTTTGGTATACGACTACGAAATAGAAAAGAAATACAAATTATATTTTCAAAATTGTTCCCCCATTGAAAAGCACAATTTATAGCTATCAAATATTGCATACATATGTATGATTTTTTTTAATTTTTTTTTTGATAAATAATTATAAAGGATTCATTTTTACCCGTGTAAATGATATAATTTCTTGATAATAAAGATATTCATAAAAATAAAAAACGTTTCTTTACTCAGTTCCGGAATTCCGGTTCCTTTTTGTATTTATACGATTCAAATTGACAACCGCATTTTCGTACTTTTTCGACTATCAGCAGACAGAAGGAAGAAATTGCTTGTAACTCTATCTGTAGCAAATGACAGTTTATAGTGCCAACGTTATTGAGATTGCGAATTGTTATCTTGAAATAAGAGAATTTGGTTGATGTCTGCATGGAATTATACTTTCAAAATGTAATACTTCATAAGCGTAACTCAAAATACACGTGTTCACTGGGCACATCAAAATTGAAAGTAGGAAGTGGCGGGAAGGAATGTCAAGTGTTTGTTGTTTAGAGGAAGCATATATTTGTTTATTCGATTTTAATACTGTTTAATAATGGCTGATAAAGCCCAAAAGAAGGAAGAGACAAAAAAGCAATTGAGAGCTTTGCTTCTCTCGGCCCCAGCAGCACTGACTGCAAATGAACTAAAAAGAGATTACCATGATTTTATGGGTGATCCCATCCCCTTCAGGGAACTGGGATATACCACCCTCGAGGATTTACTTAAGGACATGCCAGATGCTCTGAGAGTATCTTGGAAGAATGGTGTTATGTGTCTTGAACCAGTGGCCCAAGAGGCATCTGTCCACATCCAAAAACTAGTGTCTAAACAGAAAGTTAGCAATAAGAACAAGTGGGCAACTCTACGACATGGTGGACCCTCAACTCGGTCTAGAGGTCCACCACAACCGAGGTCCTTCAGGTCTTACAATAGTAACAGACACCAACTGAGCCATGCTCCGTCACGAAATACTCGGCCTAGTCGTCCTAACCCTGTCTCGGCATACATACGAAAACAAATTTCAGAGCTTCTTAAATCTTATCCAAATGGATTACCATTAACACATTTTGATACAGCATTTTCCCGTCGGTTTGGTGTTCCCCTTAGTCCATCAGGTCTTGGTTTTGATTCTATGAGGAACCTTTTAGACTCTCTACCCGATATTGCCAAGTTAAAAGAATTCCTAGGAGGAGAATGGCGTGTTGCTCCAGCGTACATTGAGTCTAGGGAGCAAGTTCCACGATACAAACCCCCACATTTCTCTGATCGAACGTCTGACACAAACAAGGGGTTCAACAGACAACCAGAACGGTCGAGAGATTTTAGTACTGCAAGTGAGCCAATTAGAAAATACTATCGGAGAACAGAGAGGACTGATCAATCACAAATAAATTTCCAGCCAGCAGGAATAGAGGAAGGGGACTTCATGGAAGATATCCACTGCCAGGGGAACATGGAAGATATCCACTGCCAGATTCCTCAACAAGACTTCATTGCTATACCAGGGAGAGAAAACACAGAGAAAAAATCCATGATTTCCCCTGGTGGCGCAAGTATTTCCCCACCATCGGTACCCCATGCACCCCGAGGAAGAGGTGATTTTGATAACCTTTTAAAAAAAATGTATATAAGGCATAGAAACTTAATATAACTATGCAAACGTGTTTATTACAGCCATGGCTATTTTTTACAAATCTTTATCATTGCTGTTACGATCTAGTGTCGATATCTTTATTCGGTAGTAACAGTTCTGAAGTAGAAAAGTTGATATTCATATATTTGCTGTAAGTGGTTTAATTTAAAGCAATACTTTCTATTTTTGTTATGTGTGTTTGTTTAAGAACACTATGGTCAAATATCGACACCAAGGTCTGGTAAATCTTATTCAGGGCTTTTTTCAATATCAATAATGAAATCCTAGGTTGAACTTGTGGAATGTTTAAAATCTACATGCATGGTAGTATTCTGAATATAAAATTGTAGCCTTTGGGTATATTATGTGCAAAAATGTAATTATTATACTGTCTGCATGTCGTCCGCAGTAACTTGTCCGGCAAACTCCTCCTTAACTAACAGTTGTATTGAGTTGTCACGGCGCCGTATAAGCACGGTAGAGACCCCGTGTCATCTCGGAGAACGCCGTACGATCGCCGTGCAAGCGCCACCGATAACCATTATGTTCGCACTGCGAACTCTGTGCACGCCCGTGGCGTTGTAGGAGACCTAACTGCGCTGCTACGGCGACCTCGCGGCGTTCCCACTGCGCTCTTATCAGAACGCCGTCGCTCGGCGTTTGTTTTGGGCATTATCAAAGTGCGCGACGTCGCTCGGTGTTCTATGCGATCCCACTGCGTTGCCGTGGCGATGCTTGCGATTCCACTGTGCGCAGATCGGCGTTCTGGATTTTTCTTGGACACCGTGGAAACGCGGCCCTAGTGTGACGGGGGTTTTAACAAACAGTTAGATTTCATTGAAACTTTGCATGAATGATCGGTATCTTATGTAGTTGTGCACCGGCATTTTAATTTGGGATTTTGACCCTTTTTGATGGAGTTATGCCCCTTTGTGCGAAATACTTGTCCGCGCAACTCCTCCTTAACTAACAGGTGGATTTCATTGAAACTTTGCATGAATTATGGGTATCTTATGTAGTTGTGCACCGGCATTTTAATTTGGGATTTCAACCCTTTTTGATGGAGGTTTGCCCCTTTGTGCGAAATACTTGTTACTGGTGGGAGACTATATTGCTTTGCCTTAGAAAGCCTTTACCTTACAGTTCTGGTTTATATAGCAGAGGGGGGTATTAGTTCGCCTTTGGCTTACAGTTCTAGTTTGGTTTATTCCAAAGTATATGCTCAACATTTTAAAATAAGAGTGTATCTGATTAAACCCTGATTAGTGTGTGAAATTATGTCAGTGTAGATCTTCAATAATACTGGCCATTAATATGTGAATAGTTGGTTAGATTGTTAATTAGGTTATTATTGTTAATGAAGACAATTCATTGTCACAACTTTGTTAGGGGTAAATTGTACAGACTAATACGCAGGAATTACTGACGCTAAAGAGGAACTATCAGAGACAATTACGAAATAATACATAATTATATACATGTACATCAACAGTCTTCAATGTAATCGTTAGTGAGTGACGAGCACACAATAACATATCTTGGCAATCCTAAATGAACTACGTATGAAACTTATTTTAAATTTTTTCTATTCTTTTATCCTGATGTCTGCTTACACAGAATATTGTGATGTTAAACACACAAGAAAAATGTATGTTATGGTGCATTCCTTTCTGTTACATTCTTTATACAATCTCACTTCATATCCAGACATTGGAATGAATATAAATTGATATAAAACAATCTCGATGGCTATTACAGATTGTCCACAACAATGTAGATTTACTAGTCCATAGTATCCCAATACCTACCTGTTTTTGATCAGGACCCTAGTTCTAGTATAAGCTTGTCAAACACTCACGCCCAGTAAAACATGGATATAGACTTTCCACTAGACAGTGATCTGACAAATCTATGGGTGATATACCTACTTTATACTCGGAGTTCATTGGCTAATCTTGTACTCGTAATGTTTCATGCTAAGTGGCCCTCGAGTGAAATAGCTGTGTCATTTCAGGGCAGTTTGGAACTACTTGTATTATCTACCTCGTTGAGAACTGATATGTCACCAAATCATCAAAATATAATGTTCTATTTCAAACATTCGAGAAATTTAGAGAAGAGGTTCTGTGCCTTGAAATATTTCTGTACATTAAGATCAGGAAATTAAATAAAAGTATTTAAGGACAATTTCAGGGTCATGCAATACATTCCAGAAAAAATGGGTACACTTTGCATAAATCCGCAAAGCAGTTCATGCAGAAAATTGCATTTTTTTTCGTATATATACATGTACCTTATAACCTTAAAATCCTAAAAAGCAATCATAAAGTTTTTTCTTATATTTGAATTCAAATAGACAGACAGCACTTCCAAGTGCATAGTTAATCAGTAATTATTCATTTCTGAAAAAATAAAAAATATCAATATTTTACACAAATCTCAGAGATTGAAGTTTATGACATCATAACTTTTTTTTTTCAATTACCAGTATACATAATAATTTGAAAAAAAACTGATAACCAGGTACATGTACCAAGGAAATAGCCAAATTAACTTATCAGAAGATTTCTTTGTACTCAACACTGTTACTGCAAATTAAGTATGTTTCTTTATCACAGATGCATTATTATTTGTTATGAATATGAAGTATATATTTAATGAAATTCCAAAAACATCAATAGTTTGATGTTAGTTTAAGATTTAAGATATCAGCATATTTAGAACATAAATCAGTATGTTTCTTTACGAAATGAAATTTTCCAGTCATGAAAATCTAATAGGGTGACTTATTTTCACTGGGTTATGAATTGTTACATATTTGGATTCAACACGACAGAAATAACTTGATGAATGATGAAATGATTTTCATGCCTTTATGTAAATACTAATTATGATAAGGAAATAGATAATAATTTAATGATAGACTACTGATTATATTAATGGAACTGTAGCCAACAGTTTAAACAGATAAAGATGTTTTTAGCCCACCATCATCTGATAGTGGGCTATTCAAATCGCCCTTCGCCCGTGGTCCGTCCGTCCGTCTGTCTTCCGCCGTCCGTCCTTAAACAATTCTTGTTATCGCTATTTCTCAGAAAGTACAGGAGAGATCTTTCTCAGAGTGTATATGATAGTTCTCCTTGGTCTGTAGTTGTGCATTTGAGAACTCCTTTTGAGACTGATCGTGTAAACAAAATGGCCGACAGGCGGCCATCTCATATTTTGACAGTGAATGTTTGTTATCGCTTATTTCTCAACAACTATTTTCATAGCAACCACATGGAGGTTTCTGATTGGTCGAAATTTAGATATTTTTCGATTTCGATGAAAATTGGTCTATAGGGGTATTAGGGGACTGCAAATTCAATCGCATACGTTTCGTTGCCATAGCAACTACACAGAGGA
>JAUMHH010022037.1:0-10678 GCA_032359455.1 Chlamys rubida | reverse complement strand
TTATTACAATATATCATCCCTCAAATGGGATTTATTACAGCATGTAATCCTCGACTGGGATTTATTACAATATATCATCCCTCAAATGGGATTTATTACAGCATGTAATCCTCGACTGGGATTTATTACAATATATCATCCCTCAAATGGGATTTATTACAGCATGTAATCCTCGACTGGGATTTATTACAATATATCATCCCTCAAATGGGATTTATTACAGCATGTAATCCTCGACTGGGATTTATTACAATATATCACCCATCGACTGGGATTTATTACAACATTTACCGCTCGACTGGGATTTATTTCAACATATCATTCCTCGATTGGAATTAATTACAATATATAACACCTCGACTGGGATTTATTACAACATGTACCCTTCGACTAGGATTTATTCCAATATATACCAAACTTGGAATTATAACATTTGTCCTCGACTGGACACACTTTGATTGGGATGTATTACAGCATCTTGTATACGTTACAAAATTGGGATTTATTATACAATAATGCAGCCCTGCAGTTAAAATGAAAGGATCTATAAGCAAGTTCTTAACCGGAAGCAAGGATGCTTTTCTTCATTCATATCAAATAAAAAGATTGCTTCACATTGACCATTACAAGAAACATGCAAAGATCGCTACATATAGCTGTGAGAGTTATACCATAAAACCGGGAATGGCTGTTAATTAAGAAGACTTTAAAAACACAATCTCTGCTTAAGACGACATTATCGATTATCTGTTGTAAAGTAGATTTTAAAATAACAATTATCCCGGTTTTGAGCTATTGAAGTGGAAGTTCCTCCTTTGTTATGGAAATGGCAGCGTATGTGTGCGCGTTGTATGTCAGTATGATCAACTCCGAGTGTTATTCAGTAAGTGACAGCCACTGACAACATCCTCTTCAGCTGCGGTATCGTACTTCTCACCGACAATTTACTCTCCTCCCTGAATGAAATAATTATTGATTTGCTTCTGTTATTGACAACAAACAGTAAACCAAACGTTTCAAGTTTCTCTTGTTACTGAATGGGGTTATGTAAGCTTATCGGTGGTACAGGGACATACGAATCGTGCAGGCGGTTACATACAATACTTTATAGTGGTATATGTATTTACTGTTAGTAAGGCTGTTATTATAAACTGGTACGTACAATAAGGCTGTTATTATGTAGTGGTATACATCTACCCTGAAGGCTGTTATTATGTAGTTGTATACATCTACCCTGAAGGCTGTTATTATATAATGGTATACATCTACCCTGAAGGCTGTTATCATGTAGTGGTATACATCTACCCTGAAGGCTGTTATTATATAATGGTATACATCTACCCTGAAGGCTGTTATTATGTAGTGGTATACATCTACCATGAAGGCTGTTATTATGTAGTGGTATACATCTACCATGAAGGCTGTTATTATGTAGTGGTATACAACTACCCTGAAGGCTGTTATTATATAGTGGTACATATCTACCCTGAAGGCTGTTATCATGTAGTGGTATATATCTACCATGAAGGCTGTTATTATGTAGTGGTATACATCTACCATGAAGGCTGTTATTGTGTAGTGGTATATATCTACCCTGAAGGCTGTTATTATGTAGTGGTATACATCTACCCTGAAGGCTGTTATTATATAATGGTATACATCTACCCATAAGGCTGTTATTATATAGTGGTATACATCTACCCTGAAGGCTGTTATTATATAGTGGTACATATCTACACTGAAGGCTGTTATTATGTAGTGTTATATATCTACCTGAAGGCTGTTAGTATATAGTGGTATATATTGAAGTACATCTGTTCCTTGAATAGCAAACATTTATCATAACGTAGAGGTACATAAGTACTACATGTATGAAGACTGTTCATATGTGTAATTAAGGATGTTATTTCCAGGGTACATTGTACCCTGAAGATAATACTTTTTTTGCATTTTTCACAATTGTGGAAGGAATGTACATTTCGGCAGGGTCAAATGAAAAGAAAAAAGAATTTTGTATTTTCCTATTCACTGGTGATTCAAAAACACATTTCATAGTTTTGCTTACTCTGACATGATCATTCGTTTTCCCATGTGTGCATGACAATATGGTAGTGCAATTTCGAAACCTCAGAAGATCCTTGTTCAATTACTTTACAGCAAGATATGTCTGTTCCTGCTGTCAACGTGTCATTAATATCCGCGTAAAATATGAGAGCTGTCTTAAGTCCTTCACGTGTCCTTTCAACAGCTTCCAATTACAACCCTGAGTCAGACCAATGATAGGCCGAACTGTTCGGTACCGACGATGATTTAATAGAGTTCGGCTTCCCACTGAAGTACATCTGGTCGTGGAAAAGATGTATTTCCTGATGATAAGACACACATCATTTTCTATATGCACCAAAGGAAAGATGCTGTATCAATACTAATGGAAACCTGTTGCACTTATCACGAAAATACTATACTAAACCGTTATCAAAAGGAAATATCCAGCAAAACAAAAACCGATCTTAATTCTTAAATTATACTGCTCTGACTTTAGAATTTCATGGAGGTTACCACAGATAACATATTATCGATACGACATTCAGAAAATTATACGTTTTCTTCAGAAAAAGATATACGCTTTGGTTTGATCGAGGATCCCGAATGAATTACAATACTGTATCAGAAGGGTTGGAAGAGATACAGATGTTGTAAAACTGATAATTTTCTTTGCAGACAACCATTACTTTCCCGTTTTAGATGAAAGGCGTAGCTGGGTGTGACAAAATGATGATGATCAACTCTAAAATTGCCTTGTCATGTTCTATGAATGTGTCTGTCGAGAGGGATCTCTGATTTACATACACAGCTAACCACACCTTGTGTTTGCTGGACGAACACTCCAGTAAATTGGCTCTCCCGTCTGGACGGAAGCCCCATTTATCTGTGGTTATTTCATAGACTCTTCTGACGCAAACCCATATCTATTGGACCAATTGTAGGTTTGATTAATGGCTATTTGATACTCTCCAGAAGACTGCAATGGAACGTTTTCAATTCATTTATTTGATTTTTCTTCTATATGATAAATGGATTTTAGAACAAGAGCGATGAAGCACATGGGAATAGAATTTTCTGTCCGTACGATTGATACTGAGTGGACTTCCCGAACAATGCATTCCAGCGAACATGTTAAATTGGATTGGTGATCTGCAGACAGAAGATCAGTTTTCTTACCAGTGCGCTGAGAATATGCATTGATAAATAGTTACCCGTCAAACAATTAAAACTTATATTGACATAAAAACACGATTTATGGTAAGAAAGGAAAGAAGCATCATAACGACATTCTTACATAAACTTCCTGTTTGCGATAGTTGCACGCATGCGGTATACTGCATTACTTTGCAGTGACGTCCATTAAGACAGTTGAAATGCATCATGTATTTGTATTTAATATATATATATCTTTGACTTTTTTATATAGGTATGTACGCGCAGATTAATCTAATTATAATATCTTAGTATGACCTTTATACATCTTTTGCTTGACCTATTGACATTTATATTTAAAAGTAGATCATTGAATTTACTAACCAACGATGTATAAAAGATAATAATGTTTCGTAAATTAGTTTCTTTTCGATTTTTATTGTTTTCCGCTTTTTTCTATTGTGTTCGTATGCCTTTGTTATATTGATGTACGATTTAACACTATATCGTAATGAATGCTAAACAGACAGCCGATGATGTTTTTTTATTATTATATTATTTTAATTATTGTGAATATTATCGTTGTTTTATTACATTTTGTCAGCTGTAATCATTACATGATGCCCCTTATCTCTATTGTCATGAATCTCTGTCATTTTGACTTGGTGAAACTGTTAAAAGAAGTATTGCTTTACCAGATATAACAATTCCATACCCAACTGATCAAAAACATCATGTATTCTAGATTTCTTCAAGAAAACAATACAAACAAAAAAACACCCTAATGTCATCATTTTAAGAATGCTCAATATTAATCTAAGTCTTTGACAGTGGATGTTGAACTGAACTTGAAAATATAAATAAAAATGTAAATATAACAATTAAGAAAAAGTATCATAAGAGGGCCAGCACATCTTCGACAGACCACAATCGATACACACTTGAGACTGTTTGCGTTTCCCTTTATCGCAGACGTGTTACAAGCGAACGTAATAATGGCCCAACATATATCCACAAACTGCACGTGCCAATAACAACTCAATAAGAGTATGGGGAAAGAGGAAGGATGTCTTCAAATATCAAGTATTTGATCAGACTTTTGTTTGTCGATTTATTTGAAACACAATAGTGAAACAGCAAAAACAATTCAACAGTCCGTTCTGCTGGTAGAGTCAATGCTTGGCTGTGTTTGTGAGCAAACCTATCCTACGGGCGCTGGTTTCTTCATCATCACTCCGTGAATTCGAATCACACATGCAATCGCTACATCTTATCTGATAGACAGGCGGTATATTCCTCATGAAAAACATCTCTGTGATCCAACGTTCGAAGTGTCAGTGATGTGTAAAAAGAGACGCGTTATTTGTTTTAGACTGTAGTGCCACTGGAAGGATCGTGTGACCAATTCCTAAAACATCTTCCGTTTATGCAAAATTCAAAATTATTTTCATCGTTTTAATTTGTCCTCCACCTCCTCCTCTTAACCCCCTCCTCCTCCTCCTCCTTCTTTTCCTCCTCCTCCTAGTCCACGTCCTCTTTTATATTTTCATTTTTATGAACATATTGTTACCATATATTCCCACAAATTGAAAGAGAAAGAGTTCGAAATTTCGACTGGATGATTGTTTAAGTATTGAAATACGTCAATGTTATTATTAACTCTCGGTTGTGATTTCGTATCTCCATTCTTAACGTTACAGGAAATGTTCAATTAATATGGCAAGGCTGTTTTTTTCAAATTATGAATTGAGACATGGAACAAGCTTTGGCAAGTTAGCCTCTTATGGTTAAATGATTCTGACTCCTTAGCTAGAAACACGCCAGAGACGGAAATATTAAGAAATACACATTTGAACGCGTGGTTAATATGATCAGAATCCCCCAATGATTTCTGGGAGTGACACACGACTGTGATAGATGTGTTCTCTAGTAATGGTGAGGTCGACACAAGTTCATTCATCGCTACTGACTGATCCCCTCTCTGTTTGCTATATTTATTACAGCACTGTCGGGTATATACAGGATACATAATATGAAAATGCAAATGCATCACTATAGTTGTGAAAATATAGTTCAGTTACACCTCTGTTAGTACAATATCAAGGGTTCGTTACTCCAGACAATATGTCAACATCCTGTTCGATAAATATCATTTTTGCAGCAGATCACATCAAATAGCGACAAGTTGTCTTGCGGGAATCGTTTGCAAACACAAAAATAAAAACCGACATTATGATGAGACATTCTATCTTTTTATCCCTAAAAGCCTCTCATTCCAGTGATATTTGGTTCCTTTGATACAAATCCTTATTATCATTGTCATATCCTTAGCTATCAATAATTACACAACCAGGAAAGAACGTTTGATCGAGTCAATTTCTACATTTCTGAAGCAGTTCAGACCACGAAGATTTGATACGAAGTATGTTCTCCTTGCTATCGTTAATGTTTGAATAATTTTTATGTCATACTCATATATTGGTAGTTGTAGACATTAACATTAAAGGTTTTATTGTGTTCTGACTTTCAATAAAATGAATATGTCTCAAACCACGTTAACAACATTTGGTGTGTACCCCCGCTACACTTCAAATTCTTACAAATGTTAATGTATGTCAAAGACAACTAAACGAGTATAAAATGTAGTAGATGTCAGTTATTTTATTTTTTGAATATATTTTGTGTATAACATAGCTTTGTTTTCCCTTTTACACAGATACCAAGCTCAATGTACATCAAATTGGAACCCTCCTGGAGGTACATGTCCAGAGGTCTCATCAAGTTCTTCCAGGCCAACTTTTGGTTTGAATTCCTGCTGTACTTAGAGGATGACTTTCTCTTCGATGGTTTCTACGACGAACTTCATAGTATTACAGACGATGATAAATGGAATATTAGTGAGGAGATCTTTTCTAAGAAAATGACGGATAAAGAGATGTACCGTAGTTTAAACACATCAGTAAACAATCAAGACCGGATTATTGTTATCCACTCAAGTGTTGCAATGGCCAAAAGGATATTCAAAGTGGTGGGATCTGTTAATCTGTTCAAGGATGTTCACATAGCTTGGTTCATAACGGAGCGAGCATACACGCGAAATAAAACGGTGCTACGGTTTTATCCGGAGGGTAGTCTTGCCTTGCTCATGAATGATGCGGTCAACACTGTTGACCTTCTACAAGACGTTATATCATTGGTATCCACAGTGTTCAGGGATTTGCCTTCCGAAGACAAGCGATTGTTTTCCAACGTCAAGTACGACTGCGATAACTTGTCCAATATAAATGTGTGTCTCGGAGAGAAATTGTACAAGTAAGTATTGTCATCATACATCTATTACTGTCGTAAAAATCACCATACGCCTTTATATTAAGTATTGTGTTAATGCATGTAAGCCCGTCACCATACGCCTATACAATAAATACAATCACAAAATCCCTATACAAGTAGGGAAGTGTCTTCACTATACACTTATATATTTAAGTGCCTTCAAAAAACGTCTGTATAAATTCGTATCGTCGAAATACGTTTATTTCAGTCCGAATCGTCCCAATTTGTCTATATACTTTTTGTAAGTATCGTCACTGTGCGTCATTGTAAATAAGTACCACCTGTGTTAAGAAGTGTTATCTTTTACAACTTTGAAGACCATAGCTTGTTAAACCTCTTGCTTTATTTTTCTATACAGTAAATGTCTACCTTTCTTAACATGAAATAACATGACATCTGGATAGGCACGCTAAGAACCATCAACATCATTTTCATTTAACATTTTACTCGGGTTTTACTTACTAACTCATGTTTAAACAATTTACTCCTGTTTAATAACTCCTACTCATACTTTACTCATTAACTCGTATACTGCGCAATTACGTAGTTTACAATTGCAATAAGCAATTTTGATTTATTAAATACAGTTAGCTCCCCTTGTAAACATTATCTAGCAATGGTGAAGCAACCCAATATTGGTTTAAACGTCATTTGCTTCATTCCAAGTACGATCAGGAAATAGAAAACGGTAACACCAGCGAGTGTATTTCACGATAGGAATATTCAACACAAAAAGACAATAGAGAATCAAACCCTCAACCATACATCAGCGACAGTTTTTCTTCAGCAGAATTATACCATCATTACAATAACCTATGTAGACAAAAACTATCAAAAACATAAAATGCCATTTGTGTTTTAGATGCGATTTTGAAAATGACGAGCTAAGGGGAAGTGATAGAAATTATATCAGGAAGTGATCTTCTCTCTCAGTGTTTAATGAACAATTTAACCAGTATGAGATCTTAAATGAGACGACAAAACATCATCTATAATCGATATAGATTATAATCTATATATTCCATAACAGCGCAAATATCTGACTCATACAAACGACTACAATAAAGGGCGTTTTGTTAGTGAATACTTATCACGATCAGTGTTTTGCATTGACGCATTGCCTAGTGTTAGTTGATTTATTCTATATTTTGTCATGCAATTCTTTCTTATCCCATGTGTGAAAATAATTTTAAATTAGACATCACGCATAGGGTGTATCATTTAATACTTTCCATATCGTTATGTTTTAGTATATCATTAAGTATTTTTAAATATCATACTTGTTCACCAATACAACAAATTCACCACAAGGACACATAATTCGGTTTATTTTGTATCGGCATATGGAGGTGATTTGATTCTCTGTATAGTTCTGGAAACAAACACATATTATTGCCTGATGTAGACCCCCTTCAGGCAGATATGTGTCTATATAACGCTTGCAATCTAAATATGTAATACTTCCATCAGCCGCAGTGCTTATTCGTGTTGCAATGACATAACAATACGAAAACTTCACCTAAAATAGCTACATAACCAGAAGGTAATAATATCAGATGTGTTATATACTAACATGTAGTGTTACAGGACACTGACCTGTTCTTACATACGTCCGCAGACGACTTATTCCGAGCGAAGATTTTTTTTTTTTTTTTTTTAAATCTGACGTTGAGTTTAAAGTACCATAAGCAACCTTTACCAGAATGTAATTCCTACACCGTGACATCCCACATTACGCGTCAGTCACTGCCATATCTGTTTGCAACTCTTTGACCTACTCACATTGGGTATGGAAAGCACCGAAGGTAATTTTTCTATAACCGGTTTTTTTCTTCTGTGATGACGTCCTGGAGACATTGCATAAACAAAATGAAACTGCTGCCCTATTGTTACATTTGCTACTTTTACCTGTTCTTTATTTCCCGTGGGGTTCCCCTGGATACCTCTAGTAAACCAGTGGTGGGAATATATCGGCTTGTTGAATCTCGCGCTACTTTGGAGGAATGGTGTGATTAGTTGGGATGTCGCTACTTTGTTGGAATTAAGTAAAAATTGTTGGGATGTCGCTACTTTGTGGGAATGATGTGGTTAGTTTGGTCTCGCGCTACTTTGTCGGAATAATGTGATTGTTTTGGATGTCGCTACTTTGTCGGAATAATGTGATTGGTTGGGATGTCGCTACTTTGTCGGAATTATGTTATTAGTTGCGCCTCGCGCTACTTTGACTGTATGATGTTGTTGGTTGGGATGTTACGCTACGTTGTCAAAATAACATCCCTATGAAGGATGAGGCGCTACTTTGTCGGAATAATGGGAGTAGTTTGGTCCTGCGCTACCTTGTTGCCATTATATAACTGGTTAGGTTGCGCTATTATTTTCGGAATAATGTGACTGGCTGGGATCTGCGATGTCGCTACTTTGCGGGAATGATGTTATTGGTTGGGTATCGCGCTACTTTGTCAGAAAAAGGTAATAGGTTGGAATGTGGCGCCTCTTTGTCAAAATAATAGAACTGGTTGGGTCTCGCGCTTCCTTGGTCGGAATAATATGACTAGTTTGGATGTGGCACTACTGTGTCGGAGTAAGTGATTATGTCGGGTACCGCGCTACGTTGTTGGTCTAATGTGATTGGTTGGTCTGTGAACACAATTTGTTGCATTAGTAGTAAAGACATCAACTTATACATGTCAGCTTAATGTATTATACAATTGGAAGGAATACATAAAAAACGGCAAATATCATACAAATGACTCATTACTGATACATTGTAACATTTGATTATTTTGTAAAAGTTCAGTATTCCCACTAAATTGTGAGTTAGTTGTAGACAAAAAGAAAAATTGAAAAGAAACAAAAAGAAAGAAACATACTGAATTATAAATAACACGTTAATCCAATGTTTAAGCTAATGGGCTCTCAACGCCAACGACAGAAGTTCAATTCCCCTGGTGAGAGATTGACACTAATATTGATATTACAATCTCGGTGCCGATTTAAAGCTTTTTGATGGCTCGTTAGCAGTAGTCGATCTAGCAATGGTCATCTAATTCCATTGGAAGTCACCGTAGTACTTAGCCACCTCGTTACATATCGCCAAACGGTATTATTTGTCATTGCATTTAATTCGATTGCAAGCAAACGAGTATAGAGGTCAAAGATAATTGCTAAAAACGGGTGTTGATGTGTAATAATATGTTTGAAATAGGAATCTCTATTACGTTATAACAACGGTACCCATAATATAGCCACTGATCTCTATCGCATTCAGACAGAAGAACAATTAGGTAACCACGGCACCATTCTAAGAAACCTCGAGTATGTATAACATTAATTCAGCTAAACACATAGTAGCCATGGGTCGTTATTTCATTACGTCAGAACAACATCATCCTAGATTTCTACGACCTATTTTACACTGCGTCAGTACATTCAACGCCTGCTGGTACAATGTACCAGGTGCTATTTTAGCATTACATTTTTCTGAACTAAGCCTTATAAATGGCAAACTGAGATCAAAATCACTACTAAAAGATAGCAGACTCGCCGAAATGCAATGCATATTTAAAGACGGACACTCTTTGATGGAACAGTCATGTAGGCACCAGTGTGCGATGTAAAGGCCTTAAGGGATTTCCCGTTAATATTGTCACAGAGATAGCTGGCTTTCTCAAGGTTAAACTAAGACACGATATATTCGTCTCTGTCAATACAAAATCAGTAACGCATACACGACCTGGTCATGTAACCCTACATCTGACAAAATCTCCGGAATCGTTTTGATATTAAATCAAAGCTGAAAATGACATTGGATAAAGTAGAATTTTAAAAAAAGACAAATAACAACAAATCTTTTCATAATCAGATTATGTCTCGAATAATAGTATTACCTTTAAACTGTAAGTCAGACATAGAGTGGATTTTTACCGGGGCAATTGCACGCTGAAGTTTCACGATCCTCAGTATGAAATCTTCTACATGTACGTTACAAAGATGTAACAACGATGAACGATAATACAAACTCAGATTTATATTATTAGTTATATAGTCAGTTACTGACCCTCTACACAACCATAGAGGGTCAGTAAGATTTATAGGGGTCGAGGGCGGAGCCCGAGCCTCCTATACATCTTACTGACCCTCTATGGTTCTG
>JAUMHH010022026.1:0-10678 GCA_032359455.1 Chlamys rubida | reverse complement strand
TTCATCTTGTGCATAAAGAATAGATCTTTCGATCCATGTGCGACATGTGTGTGAAAGTGACTATTTGTTTCTAAAATGTCAGTTTTACCCTGGCGCGGGTCGCTTATTTCCCGCATGTTATAGAGGGCCGGAGTTCTGACGTTAATCGACGCCAGACCGATATAAAAAAAGTCGATAAAACGTTAGAATAATCCGGACTACCCCTTGTCAAGCATTCACCTAGTAATTGAAACAAGGGTTGGTCACAGGCACTAAATGTAATAGGAGCGGAAAAATGCACGACCACACGAGGGATCGAACCCGGGACCTTTCCAACTATAGACGGACGTTCTACCAATTAAGGTACCTGGTCGCCAACAATCCACCTAGTCCAGTTCCACTACACTAGAACATATCTTCTTCTGAATCATAATGCACCATATCAACATCGAAGACAAATGAGTCGTCGAAGATATATGTCTCTATTTCTTTTCCGGACGTTTGACTCTTCTCGTTGTCACCATTCTTTCTTTTAAAAATACTATTTTCTGGACACCCGCGTTGAATGTGTCTTTGTTGATAGCGTATACGTTTATACTTAACAATCAGATCGTAGTTGCCACAGTAACGGTCCCTTCTATGCCGTGTTGCAACTTCTGAATGGTCAATATATAAGTCACCAAGTGTTGGGTTTAGTCCGAGTACAGATGTCGTGTCAGTGTCATGATTTGCTGCCCTCCTTTGAAGTTGTTAAATACCACCAAACCGTGACAATTTCTTCTCTGAGATGAATCCCTACTTTGAAAGAGCCTTTTTGTGAAATAGTGATGACCGACAAATTCCGACGACTGCTTAGTTCAGATCATTTATGTCTGCAGCCCGTCACAGTCTGAGGTCGTAGAAATATCGGCGTTGGTGGTGATGGTGCGGGCGCTCCATGAACTCCTGGCTATCCATGCGCTCACGGCGCTCCATGTTCTCTCGGTTCTCTATGCAATCCCTGTGCCCATAAGAGTGCGAATTTGACCGACAAAACAAATCAAACATTTACATGAAAACATACATTGATGCACTCAGTATGACTTGCCCTGTAGAACCGCTTGAGGCAATCTACGCTGGTCTAACTGAATAGTTCACTATTCATACCACTGCAATTTAAAAGATAAATTGCTGTGATGTAAATTTCCTCTTTCCATAATGAAAACAACTAAATTTATATCCATACCCAGATTATAACTGAACATGTCCAGAGTATTGATCAGTGCGACGGGCTTATCAAATACAGGAAGCTTCCGTTTCGATATTTGTACATACTTGATGCAGACCATACAGAGCAAAAGGGGGGATTGCTATTTCCTCAGTTGTTCTCTGTTGCACCTGTGATGGGACCGCATTTCAAGCAGTATGTGACCATGGGGTGGACAAAAGATCATTCACAAAAACCTGGATCTGTAACGAGATGTCAACGGCTATCCGAACTGAATACACATCGTTTATTATCTTCGAAGTGTGGCACTTTGACAAATGTCTGGTTGCCCAATCAAGAATCACAGATGGGCGGCATCGTCACTGAGTATGGAAAGAGTTTTTTGAAACGGAAACAGTAATCTAGTGGATTGTCGAAATAGTGTTAAAGTAGGAGAATGAAACATAACTATAGTAACGAAGGGATCCTTATGATTATTATCATACAGAATAGGTATCCGACCGTCACGTAAATACCTTTAGAACCACAAAATGTGTTTAAAAATGATACACTGGTACACAATACCAAATCAAGGGTACAGTTGAGAATGTGAATGGTTTAAGATGAAACTTTACATTCGAATTGTAAATAAAAATAATTTGCGACGGTATCATCACTATATACCGTCCACAAAATTCTCATTTGCATATGAAATCCGGATGGCGATTTTAAATGACGTCAATAACCCCGATTATCCCTGACAGATCGTGAAACCATTATTCATGACGTCACGAACAATAGTGTGACCCAGACAGGTCCATGTAATTCCGCCTCACTTTGAATATTCCTGGCGTCACCAGTCTATGGCAGGTGATCCAGGTTTTGAAGAAAACGCTCGAAAATATCTTCAAATCGTCGTTTCTTTTGGTGGATGAGTTTTATAGCGTCGACAGTAAAACTCTATTTGAGACAGTATAATCACGAAATATTGCCGTCATTTTAACAATATAATAAGATTTTCTCTTAATTTGTATGTTATTGTATGGTTGGCATTCATCTAATGCTAACCATGATCTCATTTAGAAATAAGCTGTTGCTTTGTGTGATACGAAGGTCGATGCCTTTTATTATGCTCATCAGTGTGCCGTGTGGTTTTGTTAACATTACCCGAGTTCTTGATGTGAGAACGTGATGTTACTAGGATTTTTACCTGATTTACAAGACGGGTGTCATAGATGAAACGACATGTCCATACAATGCAGTTACCCTTCCGGAGCACCTGGTCTTTTTCTCCTTGTACTTTGTTCATTTTGCCTTAATCGTATCGGTATTGAGTTGGAATTATTGTTTGTTTACGCTTCGGAATTCTCTTGTCGTTTTTTGTTTTCGTTTTTGTTTTTAACTGAACATCATTATGAATACATTATTTTATAATTGTCCCTCTAAGGAAAAACCTTCCAAAATTCCAAGATGGCGGGTTACATAGACATAAAAGAAAAATAGGGGTCTACAAAGACGACCAGGACTACTCCTGTATTCAAATCTTTAATAAACATAAGATTTCAGTATTAAACTGTAAAGAAAACATATTGATCTGTACTCATAGAAATCGGAAATATTTATTTTTCATCGGCGGTGAATAGTTCAACGCTGACTTCATTTGAAGATATCCAAATTGTATAACGGATATATATTCAAAACGAACGTTAAATAAAGAAAGCTCAGTACGAAAAATCCGCAGATTTAGCCGTGTTTCAACACTATAAGAAATGAAGTGCATGCACAGAGCAGTGTGTTACCTGAGATTTGTAGGGTATAATTCTGGAGTGAAGAGGAATATTGTGCTGAAAGAGCCAGCAACGGCCATTTTCCCGAGAAAATAGAATATCATCAATGCTATGTTAGCACCAGCTCTATCTTCAAAGAGAAAAGGAAAACAAACGGTGGTTGTAATGGGTATGTCAATCATGAACTGTCAAATAATTTTAGCAGTTCTCAATATATTGATTTTATCATACGACTACCACAGAAGCGGATATACATATATATATCTGTTTTAGGCGATGTCGTTGTCGCGGTTCAATAGCAAAAATGCTGGACAACAATCGTTTCTAGTAAATAACATTGCATATATTTTATTTTTGATTAATGGTGAAAATGAAACTATGCCAAATCAGTGATGCATGTAGTAACTTCTATTAAGAACATTTGTAAGTCGACATACTATTTTTAAGATATTGACATAGCGTCAGATTATTTATTTTATTTAGGAGTTAAAGTGAAAATGGCACTACGTCAAATCAGTAGGTAGGTAATAAGTAGCATTTTCTGCCATCAACTTGCTATCTTGTTTCTTGGAAAACGATTCATTAACGACACTTGTTCTATTTTGCATAAATACGTGGAAAGTTGATATCACACCCAGGCATTACCACGATGAAAAGTTTTGTTACCTACTTACATGATAATCATCCCGGAAGATGTGACAATTTTATCAAATTATGTGCACAGATTTTCGAAACAATTATGCCGACGTACGTAGCACTTGAGCAACCGTATGGTGCAGTAAAATGGTTAATTTATTGGCTGTCTGTATCTAATCACAACAGGGTCACAATACGCTTCATTTCCCGTATTTCGAATGATTGTATCAAGTTTTCTTTCTGTCTAACCCTTTAAATCCAAAACAAAATCGCTAAAACAGACTTAAGGTCACGCTGCCGCAATTGGTACGCTACCCTAATAGGTACAGTCAGAAAAGGATTCGAACAGTACTTTAAAATAAAATTTGTGTATTTCGTGAGGTATTAATCAGCATTGCCGCAAAATAGTTTTGTTTTCAGCGTCATTTTAAGAGTACATGATTACGAAAATTTGGAGGGTTTTGAAAAGGTTGATTGATTATAAGCATGCTTAAATGTTGATTTCTGGTCCTTATAACCGGATAGTATAAATGTGTATATATACAACTGTAGTTCAGTATGGTATTTATAAAAACAATTGATTTTTTATGCAATCAGAACATCAACTAGTATAATTCAAAGCAAGTTTCATAGCATGTGATAAGGTGTATTGTCATCATTATCGAAAAATGGACGAAATCTCACAACGAGTTTAGCGTTCTTTTTTTAAAAACAAATTATTTACACTTATAACTTTTTCCTGAAAAATAAAACACCATGGACAGTCTTTGTCAAGAACAAACAAACATTCCAGATACAATGTCTGTATTTTTAATAATCACTGAAAAACTGTCAAAATTGTACCAGTTGTGGTAGCGTGACGATAGACAATCTACTTCTGGACGTTTAGACACTATGTAAATTTAAGGATCGGTGAGACAATACGTAATGTTTCCGATAATGAAGTGATGACGTATATGCGAGGACTATTGTGATAAGGAAAGATCGTGTGTATAGGGTGATGTCTTATCTTATCAATACGTGACCACTAGTAAATAATGCCATATGGTCAATTCGAACTTGCTTACCTGATAAATAATTTGCGACAGTTCCGGCTATGAGGGACACGGCAGCGACGGCATGGAATATGATACACAACTTCTTTCTACCTAGTCTGAACATTAAAGAAAACATGTGTATGATGATCATAATATTAAGCGAATATTTATGAAAAGGTCAATGTCACCAGGCGCGATATTCTGATGTCCGAACATAGTGCATTTAATACAATTAGTTGGCACTATGTGGACATTTTTTTTCGCTTTCAATAATTGGATCTTTTTTCTTAAAAAATGTTTTAGAGAAAATTGTATACTGTAAAACCTCGATTTAATGCCCTTTGTTTGAATTTCTACTTCGATTACCGCCAACATATTTCAAAGTCCATTTTTCTTGATTTTCCTTTCGAATTTCTGTTTCTTTCGTTTCCACAAGTTTATTGTCAAACCCCTTATAACGCCAACAGTTATCTGGACAAATGGTGGCAGTATAACGAGGTGGTTTGGAATCGGTATTTAATAATGTTGAATTAGGTCATTGTGTGTACGTTGTATGGATCTTATTCTTTATTCATCGATTTTATAATAAAATAGTAAGCAAATAATTTAATAGCCAATTCAAGACATTTTAAAAGCTGGAAATGAAGTAACAAACTGCGAAAAAAAAAATGAAAAGCTGTACCCCAAACCCATTTTCCGTTTCTTATTAGTTTGTTTTTTTAGTTTAATATATTTGCGTGAAAAGATTAAATTTTTACCTTTTTTATAGATTTTTTATTGATTTTCCATTTAAATATTGTCGATTTCATTTATTTGCTTCACAGATCATCAACATGTTTAAAACATAATATTTATCCAGGAGAATTAATGTTATAATTTTGTATGCTACTCACCTATTGAATGTATAATATTCAACTACTGCCACGGGTAATTCCGCAAGAGAAAGGAGAAAAAAACTCAAATAGCGATCTAGAGGTAGAGAGGCAGAAGATAGAGATAATCCGTAGTATGTTAGACTATTGACAAACCTGAAACAGGAAAAATTCCAAAGTAACAAACTGATTTAAAAAAAAACGTAAATAAGAGAATATCAAAGTGTATCAAAAGAAACATATTTCCAACTCCTAATCGATTAAACTTGTGGCAAGATTTGAACAAAAGAAAGATTCACATGGAGACCTCTTACAAATACATGGGAGAAGACCAGGTGCTCCGGTAGGGTAAGCGTCCCCCGCCTCATCGAAGTTTGAAGATGTGGAATATGTATATGTACAGTTGTACCTTGGTGATCAAGCACTACTTACCTAATAGTATAGTCCCACCATCCGACCAGATAGAATAGACTTTTCCTTTTCAAAATTTCTCTATAATCCAACCACTTTTGATTGGAAAAAAAAGATTGTTTGATTATCAAGGTTCCTTTATATACAAGACTTCCATGATGCACTTATGTATGAAAGGGATGTTACGTCGTTTTGTCTGTGCCTGGACAGGCAATTTTTCAGAACCAACATTTTGGTTTAAACTCGTGACCGAAAGGTAGTATTATTCTGATGTCTATTTCGATGTTAATATCAGCACACAAATTTACATTTCCATGAATAAAGTCAGTTGCAATAGACAACCATCTTTTACATTTTTTTTTTATTGTGTATTTTTGATGAAAAAATACGTTAATATGATGTAGACGAAAGATTTAATATTTATATTTATATATGTAGCGATATATTACAAGATAGACTCAACGGTGTTTAATCTCAACTAATTCTCCCTGAGTGCCGATTCAAGGTGGAAAACGAAATGGACCCTGGGAGAAACCGATGTCAAGTATTCAAATTAGAACAACGTACAATCGGAACACCTCGTGTTGCAACGTAAGCCAAATAATAATTGATTTCAGTCAGCTACAAGGTTGAAATTAGAAAGGATTATTAATTGTTTTGAAGCAACAGTATATCGTTAATTGATCACTATGAGCATGTGATGGCGAATACGTTACTTGGATATGAAAATGTCTCCCCAAAAAAGAGAATACATCTCGCCATCGATCAACGTTTTATTTTTAAATCTTATTGTTTCCACATTACTAAACTCACATCAGTTACTAGTATTAAGATCTTAATCGTGGTACTGTC
Source organism: Chlamys rubida (assembly GCA_032359455.1). Taxonomy (NCBI): domain Eukaryota; kingdom Metazoa; phylum Mollusca; class Bivalvia; order Pectinida; family Pectinidae; genus Chlamys; species Chlamys rubida. The sequence continues at coordinate 3,918 of JAUMHH010022026.1, read as the reverse complement.
AATGTAATCATTCGCTTTTCTCAGAGCGCGAAATGTCACTCTCCTATTCTCTTACAGAGTTACAGAGTTGCATATATTTATTTAAAACAACGAAATATGCATGATATCGAACTGTTGAGTTGGTTTGAAAAGTACCCAGTTGAAGAATATTTAACCTCCCTTAAGTAATCCTACTGTTATTTAGGCGTACACTGCATATTCTTGCTAATTTCGAGTGTTTTTGTGATGCTATGTTGAAAATATTGTTTTAAACTGGGATCGCTTCGATTAAAGTGATATTAATTCAATTAATGTGTGAGAAATCAGCAAACTTTGATTGAAAGTTATATTTTATTATCCTTAAAATTTTTCAGACGGTACACGGCGCACATAAAGGTGTATATTTACATTTGCTCTGCATCCTTCCATTGCAATGCATTAAGAAGGCAAATGTTGTTATGAGGCTATAACAACATTTGCTATTGTAACGTCATCATCCTCTATTGTGACGTCATCAATTTCATTGTTGTCAAGACTTAATTTGCTGTTCAAAGAACTGTTCGAAATAACTAAATAAAGCGTAACTACTGTATTTATATTGCCAGGCTTTATTAAGTTTGTCATCAATAGCAGTCTGTGTTAAAGGACCATTACAACATTTGCTAAAGCATTTATTGCTTAATTAACACGGTTTTATTGTCCACCTGTTAAGGATCCTCGCATTACTGCCAAAAACGGTAACTATGCAATAAAAACCAAGTTTGTAGGCATGATTATATTGCTAAGTGTGATAATAATAATGTTTTGGTAAATATATTTATAAACTTACCAAGTATACGTCATGATGAGGGTAATCATTGCTATTCGCCGGCGTGTGAATAGGGTCAAAACCGTATACTTTGGTAACATGACCGGCGACTGCTCCAAAATGACTTCCTTTCGCTCCTTTTGCTTGCAATCCGCATTTTCATTTTGGTATGGTTTCTTTATTAATTTTTCTTTCAATACAATCGATGTACATGTAGCATTGTCGATAATCTGCAAGACTTCTTTTTCGTTTACCTTATTCATTTTTGCAGCCTTCCTTAAAAGTGTCTTTGCTTTGTCTATCTTACCATTGGCAAGGAGCCAAAGAACAGATTCGTCAAATGTCCTGCAATGGAAATATAATTTATTAATATATTAAGTTCTTACTCTTTTTTTTTAAGTCTACATTATATATTTTAAAAACTAAAATGATAAGGTAAACCGAGAAAATTGGTGTAAAATGACCGTATTTCACTTGATTCTGAGTAAAGATCCAATTTTTTTTTAAACAAAAGAATACTTTACTTCTCTTCTAATTGTCATACTCATCAGTATTGATTTATGATTTAAAGATATTTACATGTACAAAATTGCTAAAAGTTTTTTCTATTCAAAGCACTTAACAGTTGAATATGAACGGATATTTGAGGACAAATATTTAAAATGAAACGATGATATGACAGTTCTCATTATGTAGTTTTAGTTGTTACAATACGAACCAAAATCCGAGAAGACAGTGCACTGATGTTAAGGAGAGGACAAGGTAAAGATATCGCCAGGACAGATCCCTCATTATATAGGCCAGTGGTGCAATCACGCACAGCCCAATTGTCCATACTGTGCATCCAAGTACTTCTGCCATGAACCGGCTTTCCTCCGGAAGAATCTCTACACTCATCACAGCCCTTGCCATGGCCATTCCCTACGATACGAATATAACATTTTACACCATATCAATCGGAAGGTGTGTCTGTTAATTTCTTACCATTTATTTCTTAAAGATTTAAGTTTGTTTGTGTTTTACGTCCTAGTAACAGCTTTGGTCATTAAAGGACGTGTCGAGTTTTGATGGTGGAGAAAAGACGGAGTTTTCGGAGAAAATCCACCGACTTTCGGTCAGTACCTGGCGACTGCTCAAAGTAGGTCTCGAACCCGCAAAGCACCGTGGCCCCTTATTTTTAGAGAAGGGCAATCTTTGATGCTAGGGGATATCTAACATTTAGCAACAACTATGAAACAAATTATTTTAACTTGTAATGCGAACCTGAAAGGGTTCTTAGTGCCTTATGCACTGAGCCACCCGATCACCCAATAGATATATTGATATTTATATACATAAGGAAATATGCTGTTTTTCTTTGGGTATTATAGAAGTTGATGTTTGATTTTGATAATGTCCATTAGTGTACTCGACATTACTTATTTTTGATCTAGATTTACATTGAGGTTGTCGTCGATGAAGCAGAAGGTGTTTATCCTTCCGGAACACCTGGTCTTATTTTCCTTGTACTTTTTTGCGTGTCTCTATTTAAATCTTTCCTGTTTTCTTTATTCTGCTTTAGTTTTATCGATGACAATTAAGTATTTTCATGGTTTTTTGTTATGTTTTTGTATGTTTTGTTTGTTTTGTTTTTTTGTTTTTGGATGAAAAAATTACCTATTTGATGGAATGATTTATACCAAACTGCTCCCTTAATAAACAAACATTTACCATTTTGAAAATCCTTGCTTACATAATTATGCAACAGAGTGCCTTTTTACATGAAACGTAAACCAGAAAATTTGAAATTGATTTGAGTAAGAGTGAGTGAGTGAAATGACCATATCAATTTGAATAATGTTTATAGAACACCATTAACTATGAAGGGATTCTGGGATTCTAGAGCCCATAGATGATATTTATTATATGTTTGTTCTGTGAAAAAGAAATGCCGATAGACATACCTGATGTGAAAAACCGCATATAAACCGCATTATGGCATAGCATGTAAAAGTAGGGAGTAGAGAGGCACCAACCCCCGAGGCAAACAGGGCAATTTGTGACGTCACCAAAACCACCTTCCGTCCAAATTTGTCCGACAGCTGTGGTAAAAAAGCCGCTCCGACCATCTGACCGATCATCATTAACATTTGGGACACCTCTGCTCTCTCCGCTCCCTCACACACGAGATCCCACTGTGACATACAAAATACAGAACAGCTCCGAAAGTCAACATATACAATATGTCATATAGAACACATTGGCCCACCTTGCTTCACTTCAGAGTTTGGCCAATTTTTGTTCAGCGGAAGATTTGTGTACAGTAATAACCTATATTTATTTAGTTATTGAGAAGCATATTTCACAAGTTAATGAATATCATGGTCTGAAATCGGTTGTTTTCTATTTAGAATTTCTATCCATAATTAAAAGATCCTCGTCATCTCTAGGATTGATGTACAAATAAATGTAGCAATGTTTCATTTAGACTAATAACGTCTCTTGAAAAAGTGCCATGTCCTTAACGCACATTTGGTCCATTTCTGGACCTTATACTGCACAACATGGTAATTTCGGGCATTTAGTACTCTTCAAAGGTACGGTGTACTACATGTCAAAAGAATGGAAACCCAAGTGTAAAGTCTAAACAAGTCTGGTAAAATAGCGAAAGCGGGAAAAGGGCCTCTTTCCCTTAACAACATCAGATCATATATTGTTTAAATAGTATTCTTGTAAAATGTATCGAAATTAATTCCAATTCACAGTTAGGGCTGACAGTTCAACAGCAGATCAAACCAACTTGTTACGTAGGATATTTACTAGACATTAATACGAAGTAAGGGATAATTCATTTACATCCGTAATACACATTCGATCCCCCTCTAGTCCGTACTTTTGTATACTATTGAAGCACCTTTGTAACACACATTCAGTCTTTCTCTAGCCAGTACTTATGTTTACCGATGAATGACTTTTGTAGCACACATCACTCTTTCTCTAGCCAGTACTTATGTTTTCCGATGAATGACTTTTGTAACACACATTCAGTCTTTCTCTAGCCAGTACTTATGTTTACCGATGAATGACTTTTGTAACACACATTCAGTCTTTCTCTAGCCAGTACTTATGTTTACCGATGAATGACTTTTGTA